>MU711281.1:5703-35139 GCA_026770625.1 Nicotiana glauca | reverse complement strand
CGCTTATAGATGCATCTATTAATCTGCCGAGGCGTTCGGCCCGTTCCAAAATAAACACACCAGACAGATAAACAGTGAGGAAGTCAACGTGGAGCAAATATCCAGGAAGAAGTCAATTCTCTTTTATTAATTTGAGAAAAACAAAGCTTAAGTCTTTGGAAAGTCCAATTATTAATTTAATGTGATCTATTATCCCGCTCGCGAATCCTCTATGCGACACGGTACACATAACATACACGCTCAGATAGCCAATTAGAATTTTATCGAGGAATAATTATTCAATTAAGCAAATTCTTTGTTTAACAATTCAGGAATGTTGTTTAATCTCTTTTAAATTTGCTTACAATCAGAGGTGGTTTAAACAATTCAAGTCATTAATGAATCCATAAATTATTCAAGTATAGCATGCTTTCTGGGTCCTAATCTACCCGGACAATAGCATAATAGTAGCTACGCACGGACTCTCGTCACCTCGTGCGTACGTAGCCCCCACAAATAGGAGCACTTAATCATTTACTTCACCTATGGGGTAATTTCCCCCTCACAGTATTAGAAAGGAGACTCACCTCGCTCTGAAGACTCGAAATCGGCATTCTACATCCTCCCGAAGGCTTGAACCAATGCACAATGCACCAAAAGTAGCCAATTAATGACAACTAATGAGAATATACTCAAATACTTGTTAATAATTCATATTATAAGAATTCCTAACTTCGTTTAGTGAAATGACCAAAAATTCCCTCGGGCCCACGTGCCCGGAAATCCAAATTTTCTCGACGGTAAAAGTTACCCATGACCTTAGGAATTCAAATATATGATTTTATCCTAATTCCATACTCAAAATCGTGGCTAAAATCTATGTTTATAATTTTCTAGGTTTTTCCACCAAAACTCAATATTTACACTAATTCCATGATTAATCTCCATATATAATCAATGTATTTAACTCATAATAGGTGGGGATAACATACCTTATCATTGATGACAAAACTCTCTTCTTGAAGCTCTCCAAAATCGCCCCCAAGCCAAGAAAAATGAAATGAAATGAGCCCAAATCGGATTTTTAAAACATTCTACCCCAGTCGTTTTCCGCTTTTGCAGTCCTGGGACCGCTCTTGCGGTCCCGCTTATGCGGACAAAAGCCGCTTCTGCGGTTCCAAACGACCCCAGGTTTTTTCGCTTCTGCGGTCATACCCACCGCTTCTGCGGTTCCGCATCAGCGGATTATGGACCGCTTCTGCGGCTACCTGGGCCTGCCTCCCTCTCCACTTCTGCGAGATAAAGACCGCATCTGCGGTCCCGCTTCTGCGGTCCAATAACCGCAGATGCGGTTATGACAGAAGCAGCTTTTCCAAATTTCCAAGTTTTGATCCGTTAACTTCCCGGATTCCACCCGAGGCCCCCGGGAACCCAACCAAACATACCAATCAATCCCAAAACACATTCGGGACTTGCTCGAGGCTTCAAATCACATCAAACAACGCTAAAATCACGAATTATACCCCAAATTCAAGTTTATGAACTTTAAGATTTCTAACTTCTATTTCCGATGTTTAAACCCATCAAATCACGTCTGATTGACTTCAAATTTTGCACACAAGTCATATTTGACATTACGGACCTACTCCAACTTCCGAAATTTGATTCCGAGCCCGATATCAAAAAGTCAACCCCCCGGTCAAACTTTCCAAACCTTCAACTTTCTATCTTTAGCCAAATGGCTTCAAAATGGTCTACGGACCTCCGAATTCACTTCTGATTGCGCCCCCAACTCCAGAATCACTATACAGAGCTATTCACAGTCTCGGAATTCCAAACGGACTTTGATAACACTAAAATGCACTTCAAGCCAAACTTATGAAATTTCTTCAAAAATGCTAACTTCCACAATAGGCGCCAAAACGCTCCCGGGTTATCCAAAACCCAATCCGGGCATACGCTCAAGTCCAAAATTGTTATACGAACCTGCTGGAACCTTCAAATCCCAATTCCGAGGTCGTTTACTCAAAAATCCAATCATGGTTCATTCTTTCAACTTTAAGCTTCCAAAATGAGAATTCTCTTCCCAAATCAACTCCGAATTTCCCGAAATCAAATTCTGACCATGCGTACAAGTCATAATACCTGAAATGAAGTTGTTCATGGCCTCCGACTGCTAAACGGAGCGCCAGTACTCAAAACAACCGATCGGGTCGTTACACCAAATGTGTTTAATAAAGCGACCGTACTAGAACTACGGGACTCGCGGAATGCCTCATACCTTCTCCCCGGTTAACATAATTCCTTACTCGAACTTTATTTTCGTAGACCGATAAAAAATAGAGTCAAACCTTCCTTTGACTAGGAATTCAAATAAAAGGTGACTTGGAACACCTAAAAATCAATTTCAAGTGGCGACTCTGTAAATAAAATAATCCCTACTCAAGTTTGTCACTTTAATTGGATAAACTCTTTAATCCAAATCCATAACACATCAAACATATATCTTTTGGGAGGGGTAGAAAAGGGGTGTGACATCTGTTTCCTGAAAAGCTAAAGTCAAAATGGAGTGGACCTTTAGAAGTGGTGTTTGTGACTCTGTTTGGTGCACTTGACTTGAAGAACAAAATTGGTGAGGTTTTCAGAGTTAATGAGCACAGAGTCAAGCATTACTTGGGCAAGATTGATGATAGCCACGTTGTGGTACTCCTCCATCTAAAGTGATTTGGTGGTAACCTGCGTCGTGTCGTGACGTTAAATCAGACGCTTCTTGGGAGGCAACCCATGTGCCTTTCTTTTTATGCTTCTTTGTTTTTCTTTGTAGTGTAGGGTTTATTTTTGGATTGACTGGTTGTGGGATGTTGTAGGATTGTGTTGATGCAGTGCAGGAAAAAGTTGGAACGTGACCACTCTCTAAGTTGGCAATGCGGACCGCACTCATTTTTTTGCGGGGACAAGAAATCAATGCGGACCGCACTGGTGATTTGACAAAAGTTGCGATTCTTTGAAGTTTACCACCGCGACCGCATTGTATTTTGTGCGGTCCGCAGTGGTCCACTGCGGCCGCATTGCATTTTGTGCGGTCCACAGTGGTCATTTTGTCAGTTCCCTTTGGTTTCGAGCACCGCGGACCGCGGTGCCATTTTTTGTGGTCCGCGGTGGGTAGGTAAGCTGGGCCCCAGGACCTTTTTTTATAAATAGGACCGGAGGCCCTCCTCTCGAAATTTTCGATCCTTCTGCTCTCAGAAAATAAAAAATTATTGTTCATCTCTCTTATCTGCACGAAATTAACTGCTCAAGTTCATTACTCAACATTTCATCTCATCTCTGGTAACATTAACTTCTTCTTAGTTGTTTAATTTATTTATTTTCTTTGAATTTTTACTTTTTATTTTTATTTCTTTTTTCTTAGTTCTTCTTCTTTCCCTGTCCGATTTTCTTTCAATCTTTTAGCATAGGTTAGTTAATTTCTATTTTAAGTAAGACTAGGTAGTTAAAACACTGAACCAACACTTAAATAGGTGAAAAATTGGACTAAAATTGATCAAAACATGAACCCTAGGTTGGTATTGCTGTTGGGAAATCAGTACGGACCGCGGTGGATTATGTGCGGTACGCGGTGCCCCTGTGCGGTACGCAATGGTATTTTGTGCGGACCGCAATGACAAGTCCTAAAAGTTGAACATTTGAGGACCGCAACTGCATTGGATTTTGTGCATTCCGCGATGCCTCAATGCAGACCGCATTGCCATTTTGTGTGGTCCGTGGTGCATAGATTCAGAGAGTGGGTAGTCTGAACCCCACCTCTGTGCGGACCGCAATGAATTTGTGTGGTCCGTAATGGCTTCTTTACGGCCGCACAGCATTTTGTGCGGAGGACCCAGGGACCCAGACTCAAGACCCCATGCAGACAGACGGCCCATAGGGAGTTTCTTTTTCCTCTTTTCATCTATTTTTGTGCTTATTTTGCTTAATTGGCATTAAGGACAATGCCAGCTTTCATTTGAGGGGGTAGGCCCTACTTGGATTTAGATGACTGTATATATGAATGATTTCTTTCTTTCTTTTTATCTTTGGTATGCATTTAATTTCAGCATTTCATTACATTTTTCGTATTTTGTACCTTGAGTCTGTATATAAAAGTTATGTTCCATTGTATATATTCATCTCCTCTATTGTATATTCGATTAAATCCCCTCTTGTACATATTCATTTTTAATTTCCACATTTTTTTTATTTCTTAACTTCTTATCTATGTTCGTAGCTTCTTGTTTTGAATTTTTGCAATAAGTCTTTGATTTTATTAATGTCACGGTTCTTTCCAAAGGTAGAATTTGTGTGAACCGGGTGGCTCTTCCCAATGAAGATGGCATGACAACCTTCTTAAGGGTTTGAGTTTGTTTTTATTTTCTTTTTTCTTTTTAGTAATTAATGGTAAGGGTGCCTCAAGCAAAGCTTCACTTGGGCCTAACACATTTGCCTTTGATCTTATGGTCAAAAACAAATTGTTGTGTATATGATGGTGTAAGTTGTGACCTTGAGACTCTTGTGTTGGCCGATATTCATCAGGTGGTTTTTCGGAACCATTGTGTGCTCAAATCTTATCTAAGGTTGTTGTGGGCCCCGACTCCGTGTCTTTAGTGACCCTATAGCTTGTGTGGTGAGAAATTGCATTGCAAGTCCCAATCCCGAGCCATTGGTCTAGAATTTGCCCTGAATATTTGGCTAGGATAAATCCTAAGTGGAATTTGACTCGAGACATGATTAGAGGCTCTCTTTGATCCAAATGATATCTTGAACACTTAATAGCCTAAACCCATTCTAAGGATACCCTCTCTTGGCACCCGGTCTTTCCTTAGCACATGGAAAAAGTATAAATTTTGGGGGAGAGACGAGGATTTCAACAAAGTGGTAAAAAGGCACAAAATGAAGAAAAGGAAAGGCAATGAAAAAGAAAGAAAATAAAAAGGACAATGTAATGACCCGACCGGTCGTTTTGAGTACTAGCGCTCCGTTCAGCAGTCGGAGGCCATGAACAGCTTCATTTCAGGTATTACGACTTATACGCGTGGTCGGAATTTGATTTCGGGAAGTTCTGAGTTGATTTGGGAAGAGAAATCTCATTTCGGAAGCTTAAAGTTGAAAGAATGAACTAGGATCAGAATTTTTAATAAACGACCTTGGAATCAGGATCTAAAGGTTCCAGCAGGTTCGTATGATGATTTCGGACTTGGGCGTATGCCCGATTCATGTTTTGGATAACCCGGGAGCGTTTTGGCGCCTATTGAGGAAGTTAGCATTTTAGAAGAAATTTCATAAGTTTGGCTTGAAGAGCATTTTAGTGTTATAGATGTCTGTTTGGGATCCCGAGACTGTGAATAGCTCCATATGGTGATTCTGGATTTGGGGGCACGATCGGAAGTGAATTCGGAGGTCCGTAGGTCATTTTGGAGCCATTGGGCTAAAGATGGAAATTTCAAGGTTTTTGAGAAGTTTGACCGGAGGTTGACTTTTTGATATCGGAGTCGAAATCCAATTCCGGAAGTTAGAGTAGGTTCGTAATGTCAAATATGACTTGTGTGCAAAATTTGAGGTCAATCGGACGTGATTTGATAGGTTTAAGCATCGAAGTGGAAGTTGAAAAGTTTAAAGTTCATAAAGCTTGAATTGGAGTGTAATTCATGATTTTAGCATTGTGGGATATGACTTGAAGCCTCGAGAAAGTCCGTAATGTGTTTAGGGGCTTGTTGGTATGATTGGTTGGGGTCCCGGGGACCTCGGGTGAGTTCCGGGTGGTTATCGGATCAAAATTTGATTTTTGAGAAGGCTGGGGGCTGCTGCTTCTGGTATTTCCGCTTCTGCGGATTTGGGACCGCAGAAGCGGACCCACAAAAGCGAAGGAGAAGCCGCAGAAGCGGCTGGCGTGGAGCAACCCAGGCATCACAGAAGCGGCCCAGGGACTGCAGAAGCAGTCCGCTCCCCTTTAGCCCAAGTCGCAGAAGTGGCTAAAAGTCACAGAAGCGGACAAAATGTCGCAGAAGCGGAAGCAGCTGGGGCAATGAGGATGTTTTAAGTTCGGGGTTGAGTTCATTTCAACCCCATTTTTCTTCTACTGGAGTCAATGGGGAGCAGTTTGGGGATGCCATTTTCGTCACTTGTCATGAGGTAAGTAATTTATGCTAGCTTTGAGTTAAATACAAGGTTTATACATGGATTTAGGCATGAAAATTAGTATAAAAATTGGGGTTTTGGTGGGAAACCTAGAAAATTATAATCTTGGATTTTAGCCACGATTTGAGTATGGAATTAAGAGAAAATAGTATATTTGAGTTCCTAAGGCTATGGGTAAACTTTATCTTTGAAAAATTTTGGATTCCGGGCACGTGGGCCCGAGGGTGTTTTGGTCAACTTTCCAATCGGGGTTAGGAGTTGCTATAAATTAGTTTGTAATGAATATTGGAGCATATATTAATGGATCTGTGTAACCATAGGCTAGTCTTGGAGCGTGGTGCATCAATTGGAGTCTTCGGAAGATGTAGAATGTCGGTTTTGGATCCTCAGAGTGAGGTGAGTCTCCTTTCTAATCTTGTGAGGGGGAAATTACCCCATAGGTGAGTTAAATTGGTTATGTGCTCCTATTTGTGGGGGCTACGTACGCACGAAGTGACGAGAGTCCGTGCGTAGCTACTATTATGTTATTGTCCGGGTAGTCTAGGACCCAAAAGCATATTATACTTGAGTAAATTATGAAGTCATTGATAACTTGGATTGTTTAAATCACCTTTGATTAGTAAATGAATTTTTTTTTTTAAAAAGAGATTAAACATCATTTCCTGAATTTTTAAACTGAGAATTGGCTTATTTGGATAATTACTCCTCGATAAAATTCTAATTGGCTATCTAAGCATGTATCTTATGTGTACCCGCGTCGCATGGATGATTCGCGAGCGGGGTAATAAATCACATTAAATTAATAAATGGATTTCTAAAGAGACATAAGCTTAGTTTTCTCAAATTATTAAGAGAATTGGTCTTTCTTGGATAATTTCTCCACGTTCAATTCTTGACTGATTGTCTGTCTGTGTGTGTTTATTTTGGACCGGGCCGAACGCCTCGGGAGATTAATAGATGCATCTATAGGCGCGTCGTCGACCCTCGGCAAGTGTTCATTTATTTCTGTTGGATCGGGTCGTCGCCACGGTATGATTTGCGCATGCTTGTATTGCTACCTGGACTTATTTAAGTCGTTACATGCCTTACTCTGGTTCGAGATCATCTTGTTAATAATGAAAAGAAATCTTGGAAAATTTCCTATGAAAGAATTACATGTTTACTTGTTTCCTCTATCTGGATAAAAATCATGTTAGAAAATAAATCCACTGTTTGATATGTATATTGAGAATAAATAACCGTTGGACCATTAGAGTGTGTCAAAGTTGACCATCTCGTCTCTACCCCTTCGGGATTAGGCGGGACACTCACTGAGTACACATTGATTACGTACTCATACTACACTTCTGTGCATTTTTGTTGCACAGGTATATATACCTCTAGCAGCCTATTGGGCGTAGCAGCATGGATGACGCTGGGACTAGGTGAGCTGCATCATTGAGGCGACCGCAGCTAGAGTAGTTCCTTCCAATGTACTGTATTTACTTTCCGTCCACTGTATTCCGGGCGGATGTTGTATTTTATTTCCCCTATCAGTAGCCGCTCATGTACTTGTGACACTGGGTATCTGGGATGGTTTACAACGAAATTGTACTAACTGTTATTATTTAAATTTGAATTCTAATAGTGGACTTTTATTTATAAAAATGGAAGGAAAAACCTTAGCTTTTCAAAAGTATTAAAAGAGGAATTAATTGATAAGTTAGTTGGTTGGCCTGACAGAGGTGTCCGGCGCCACCACGACCCTTAGTGGATTTTGGATCGTGACAACATGGTATCAGAGCACTAGGTTCCTGTCGGTCTCACGAGTCATGAGCAAGTCTAGTAGAGTCTCGCGGATCGGTACGGATACGTCTGTACTTATCCTCAGGAGGCTACAGGGCTTCCTACTCAATCTTACGCAAGCGCTTGTTATAAATTGAAAATTGAAGGATTGTAATGGCACTACAAATGTGGTGCGGGATGATTTTCTAGGTATAGTTGATTGGACTATTATAGTCGCGCTTTGGAGGGATATTCTATTGTTTCAACTCAGTCACAGAACTTCTAAGAGCCTCGAGGCTAGGCACAGGTTGTCATGATGCTTATGAGCAATTATTCCGCAGTATTGTTATAATGGTAGGGTGTTGCCCATGTGTCGGGGCAGTGAATGAATTGAAGAGAGGTTTACTCAGTGTGTAATCAAGGGATTCGGTGTTTTATTCCCGGCAAGGGAAGTCAATCGAACTAAGGATGGTCAGGTGTGGGCTGGTGAAAGTAATGAGGCGTGGTAATTGTAAACACGGTGGAGTTATCTCTATATGGGGGTGCTGTTGTCATAATTGAACGCTTTAAGCTTGCCAGTGTTATAATCTACTGTAATTCGCCTTTATGGAAGGATATTGTGAAATAATATTGGAGGTATAACTGCCAGACATCGCATGATGCGGTGGTTTAAGATCGAATTAGAATTTCTAATGTTGACGGCTCGATAAAGATGACCTTTGGAAAGGTTTAAAGTTAGCAGCAATGGTGGATTCAAGTGCCACGAAGATAGATTTCATTTAAGGCAAAAATTGAGCAGTAAAGTATGAGGAAGGACATGCAGGAAGTGCCTGGTGGCGTTTAAAACTTCTGGAAGGCCAAGTATGAGGAGCAAGGTCGAGTGGTTAATTAAAAAGATGAGTTCCGCCAAAGTGGAAGAGTGGCGGGTGTTGCATATGGGCTTGGTAGTAGGATGACTACGCGCCTAAAGCGAGTTTGGATCAAATTGGAGGGATTTTAATGATTGGTGGTTGAATCCTACGGGTATGATGTGAAGTATGGGCTATTATGCGGCAGAAGATTGATATGGCGGAAATGAGCTGCTTGAAATGGAGAAGGGTGCAGCATAACCCTGAAATTGGGAGGATGTTGCCGCACATTTAACTGATGTTCGCGAAGAGCGAATGGACTTGTGCAGCTGGAAGGTGAGCTCGGACTCAAGATGGGATATTGGTGTCAAAGTGAACGTACCTCGTGCAGCGGCGTGGGAAGATGTCGGAAGGTGATTCCCCTAGGTGGGTTATTCCCCGTGAGCAGGTTAGCGATCGCGTGGTTGGCGAAGCTTCTGCAAAGAATTATATTGGTTGTTCAACAAAGAGATCGAACGTGTGAGTGTGGTTAATGATTCAGAATATGAAATATGGGGATTTACAGGAAGATTCCAAGAAATTTTGATAACTTATGGCGCGAGGTTGTGTCAACAAGAGGTAAAAAGGTCGGGCAAACTCAAGAATGGTGAAATGATGGCTTCAAGCTAAGTGGGAGAGTCCCACCTCTTATGATTAGGTTGTATGATTAACTGCTTGCATGATTTCTGGTTATTAGCATATTGATGGATTAACTTAGCTACGATAAAAGACCATAAGTAGTAAATTGAGCGGAGGAATTATTAAGGATGTGCTATGGTTAGCCTTACGGGCTCATGTTCGAACTTGGGGAAAAGATTTAAGATTTATGCCTTGTATACAAACGGGTTAAAAGTAAAGTGATCTTCGCCAGGTGCCTTACCGAGAGAGTATTCGTGTGTTATAAGATTTATGGAGTGAGTTATGTTCGGGACCAAGTCAGGGTGGGTGGCTCTCAATAACGGTCCTAGTGGAACTCAAAAGGTAAAGTGTGGTACCTAATAATTTCACACCTGTAAGTACAACTGAGAATCAAGCTTTATAGCAGCTTATGAGAAGGTACCCAGAATATTCTATGATGCGTTACTTTGTGGGGTAGCATTTGAGAAATGTGAAATAATTCGGGAGATTTGAGACAGCATGGTCTCGCAATTCAAGGTCACTTGGGGTGAGAGTAGAGGGAGTATGTTATGCGTTGAAGAGAATTAGCATTATTTCCAAAGCAATCAAGGATAAATTGGAGGGAAAGGGATTAATTAGCCATAGTTGAATTTGGCATGTTGGAGTCTGTGGTCCGTTCATTCAGCGTGATCGAGTTATGCGTTTGATTTGTGGCGGTACGTGTGAGTTTTGTCGGCCGCCGTGATTGATGATTTATCAGGGGCATTCTTTTGTTATGACTCGTTAAGTGAAAGCGGATTCCGGAAGGGCTATAGTGGCTTGGACCACTACTTGCAGATTTGCATATTCTACGATTATGGGAAACTACCTATGTGTTTCTATGAATCTCCTGAAGTGAGTAAAGTGAAAAGTTCATGTATGATGAATTGTTAAAATGATAATGATTTCGGAGTTATGATGAAAAATCGTGTTCTATCATATGTTGGCACGTTGGGTGCAGTGAGTAGCACGGAGAAGCGAAGTGAGGATCAAGGTTGCGATTCAGTGTTGACAAGGATGTCACGGGCTCGGATGAGCAAGGAAAGGGTTGAATGATTAAAGTAAGTTGGTAGTGTATTCAGCGTCCCCTGGGAGAGATGTGTTGTGAAGAGGCTTTGCATCCTGGTTAAGGATTCTTGATCGCTTTTCAACGTTAGTGCGTCCGGTGATTTAGATGTACGAACCCGTTATTTATTTCGGAAGATTGTGGGAACGTGTTCCATGGGAAGATTGTATAAGTGTGACATGTAGTCACCTGATTGGCTAAAAGGTTTAAACCAAGTATGAGGATTGTGGTAACATCATTAATTTGAGAATTTACACCTGGAGGGCACATTGTATATTGTGTTATGAACTGAGGACTTTGCTCTGGTTATGATGGTTATTCTTACATGTTATGAGGCAAAAGGGAGTTACTACGGACCTTTGAAAGGTCATTGGCCAAGTTGGTGCAATCAGAAATCGGCTTGAGAACGGTGGATTGATTTATTTGCGAACAGGGCTTTATATCAGGCCAGTTGTGTTCATTTCTGCGAGCGTTCCCTATGGAGGAATAGTCGGGGTGTTATTTTGTCATCAGCTATTTTAGGTAATGATGTATTGCGCCGTATGAGTTGTGAGATGGCTTAGTAGAATTCTTATGTGTTAAGGTTCTGCGTGGTGATGATGCTATGTGAGCAGAATGGCTCTTGAGATTTAGATCTTGTATCGCACCTCAGTTATGCTTGAGTTTTGTAGCCTATAGTGCTATGTGTTTTCTCAGGGATGGTATTATGCACTTAGCGTGCTTGCGATCAAAATTCGATATTTTATTGTAATGAGCAGGTTTAGCTCAAAGTGCAATCTCCTTATGTGAGATCTAGGTGTGGATCGGGTTGCGCGCCGCAATAGTGTGATGTCGAGTCTGTTTTTCTTTGTGTGTTTTGCTTCCTATCTTTTAAAAAAAGTCCATATTAGTGCGGGGGTTAGGTAATTCCTTCCAGAGTTTGATTTTCGTTTGTGTTGTGTTTGGATTAGTGGCCTTTTGGCATATTGTGGCGTCATATGAGACTTGTGATTGCATTCAGAGTGGCTTATTGCCTGAGCAGTTCGTACTGGGTAAGATGAGATTGTGGGATTTCAGATCAGTGCAATCTGACTATACGGGGTATATTAAGGAGCGAAGATCATTATTTGGTTCAGAATGTAGTAATGTTTCCTGTCAGAAGTATAGACTCGAAGATTGGTTGACTCGGCAGTTGATTATGAATTTCGGCATCTCATCTGTCGTAACGGTATTGTAATAGTTAGATTAAGACCTATGTAGGTCATGAGGTGTAATGGGAGCATCGGATTCGTGGAATTTCGATTAATTCAAACAAAAATGTCATTGTGGTCCTATGAGTAAAGGGATGTAAAGTGTGAATTCAGCAGAGTTATGGAGTCATGTTTGAGTACAGCGTTAGCGATTGATACAGTGATCGTATGTTGGAAACAGGCCTGGTATAGAATTCCGGATGTTGGAATTGGGCTCTAAGGCTTATTTGCTCAAATAAAAAGGGAATATCTTAAGAATTTATCGAGCTAATATGCTCAGCTAAGTTGTGGTAGCACGGGAAGGTGCATGAGGTGCTAAACAGTGATTTCAGAATACTCCAGTGCAGTGCTCAGCACGTTCGAGGACGAACGTATGTTTAAGTGGGAGAGAAGGTAACGACCCGACCGGTCGTTTTGAGTACTAATGCTCAGTTCAGCAGTCGGAGGCCATGAACAACTTCATTTCAGGTATTATGGCTTGTATGCGTGGTCGGAATTTAATTTCGGGAAGTTCGGAGTTGATTTGGGAAGAGAAATCTCATTTCGGAAGCTTAAAGTTGAAAGAATGAACTAGGATCGAAATTTTTAGTAAACGACCTTGGAATCAGGATCTGAAGGTTCCAGTAGGTTCGTATGATGATTTCGGACTTGGGCGTATGCCCGGTTCGGGTTTTGGATAACCCGGGAGCGTTTTAGCGCCTATTGAGGAAATTAGCATTTTAGAAGAAATTTCATAAGTTTGGCTTGAAGAGCATTTCAGTGTTATCGATGTCTGTTTGGGATCCTGAGACTATGAATAGCTCCGTATAGTAATTCTGGATTTGGGGGCACGATCGGAAGTGAATTCGGAGGTCCGTAGGTCATTTTGGAGCCATTTGGCTAAAGATAGAAATTTGAAGGTTTTTGAGAAGTTTGACCGGAGGTTGACTTTTTGATATCGGAGGCGGAATTCGATTTCGAAAGTTGGAGTAGGTCCGTAATGTCAAATATGACTTGTGTGCAAAATTTGAGGTCAATCGGACGTGATGTGATAGGTTAAAGCATCGGAAGTGGAGGTTGAAAAGTTCAAAGTTCATAAAGCTTGAATTTGAGTATAATTCATGATTTTAGTGTTGTTGGATATGAATTGAAGCCTTGAGCAAGTTCGTAATGTATTTTGGGATTGGTTGGTATGATTGGTTGGGGTCCCGGGGACCTCGGGTGAGTTCCGAGTGGTTATCAGATCAAAATTTGATTTTTGAGAAGGCTGGGGGCTGCTGCTTCTGGTATTTCTGCTTCTGCGGATTTGGGACCGCAGAAGCGGCCCCGCAGAAGCGAAGGAGAAGCCGCAGAAGCGGCTGGCGTGGAGCAGCCCAGGCATCGCAGAAGCGGCCCAGGGACCGCAGAAGCGGTTCCGCTTAAGCGGACCCCAGACCGCAGAAGCGGTCCGCTCCCCTTTAGCCCAAGCCGCAGAAGCGGCTAAAAGTCGCAGAAGCGACATCCACAGAAGCGGACAAAATGTCGCAGAAGCGGAAGCAGCTGGGATAGTGAGGATGTTTTAAGTTCGGGGTTGAGTTCATTTCAACCCCATTTTTCTTCCATTGGAGTCGATGGGGAGCAGCTTGGGGATGCCATTTTCGTCACTTGTCATGAGGTAAGTAATTTATGCTAGCTTTGATTTAAATACAAGGTTTATACATGGATTTAGGCATGAACATTAGTATAAAAATTGGGGTTTTGGTGGAACACCTAGAAAATTATAATCTTGGATTTAAGCCACGATTTGAGTATGGAATTAAGAGAAAATAATATATTTGAGTTCCTAAGGTTATGGGTAAACTTTATCTTCGAAAAGTTTTGGATTCCGGGCACGTGGGCCCGAGGGCGTTTTGGTCAACTTTCCAATCGGGGTTAAGAATTGCTATAAATTAGTTTGTAATGAATATTGGAGCATATATTAATGGATTTGCGTAACCATTGGCTAGTCTTGGAGCGTGGTGCATCAATTGGTGTCTTCGGAAGATGTAGAATGCCGGTTTTGGATCCTCGGAGCAAGGTGAGTCTCATTTCTAATCTTGTGAGGGGGAAATTACCCCATAGGTGAGTTAAATTGGTTATGTGCTCCTATTTGTGGGGGCTACGTATGCACGAGGTGACGAGAGTCCGTGCGTAGCTACTATTATGTTATTGTCAGGGTAGTCTAGGACCCAAAAGCATGTTATACTTGAATAAATTGTGAACTCATTGATGACTTGGATTGCTTAAATAACATTTGATTAGTAAATGAATTTAAGAAAAAAAGAGATTAAACATCATTTCCTGAATTGTTAAACTGAGAATTGGCTTGTTTGGATAATTACTCCTCGATAAAATTCTAATTGGCTATCTGAGCATGTATCTTACGTGTACCCGCGTACCATGGATGATTCGCAAGTGGGGTAATAAATTACATTAAGTTAATAAATGGACTTCTTAAGAGACTTAAGCTTCGTTTTCTCAAATTATTAAAGAGAATTTGCCTTTCTTGGATAATTGCTCCACGTTGAATTCTTGACTGATTGTCTGTGTGTGTTTATTTTGGACCGGGCCGAACTCCTCGGTAGATTAATAGATGCATCTAAAGGCGCGCCGTCGACCTCGGCAAGTGCATATTTATTTCTGTTTGATCGGGTCGTCGCCTCGGTATGATTTGCGCATGCTTGTATTGCTGCCTGGACTTATTTAAGTCGTTACATGCCTCACTCTTGCTCGAGATCATCTTGCTAATAATGAAAAAAATCTTGGAAAATTTCCTATGAAAGAATTACNACAGGTATACATACCTCTAGCAGCCTATTGGGCGTAGCAGCATGGATGACGCTGGGACTAGGTGAGCTGCATCATTTAGGCGACCGCAGCTAGAGTAGTTCCTTCCAATGTACTGTATTTACTTTCCGTCCACTGTATTCCGGTCGCTCATGTACTTGTGACACCGGGTTTCTGGGATGGTGTACAACGGATTTGTACTAATTGTTATTATTTAAATTTGAATTCTAATAGTGAACTTTTATTTATAAAAATGGAAGGAAAAACCTTAGATTTTCAAAAGTATTAAAAGTGGAATTAATTGATAAGTTAGTTGGCTGGCCTGATAGAGGTGTCCAGCGCCACCACGACCCTTAGTAGATTTTAGGTCGTGACAGACAAAAAGAATGCTCAATGTAGAAATGAATAAAGGGATTCAATAAAAGCAAAGAATGAAAGGTGTGGAAAGTTGAGAAAGGAGAAAAGATTTGAAATGAACAAGAAAGATTGACACTGTGTCTCTCTAACCCCTTAGAAAGAAGTGAAATAACTTAAAAGTTAAGTGAATGAGTGCCAAAATGAAGCAAAATAAGTGCTAAAGGAAAGATGGAACCTACTTAGATCAAACATTTCCTACCCTGAACCAAAAGCCTTCACTGTGTCTCCACAAAAGCCCTATATGATCTCTAGTTGAATGAAGCTTACATTAGTGGTGACTCACATAAGGGGCAAGCATATGGTACTTTGAGCCGGACTTGTAACTTTTCCTTGAGAGAGATGAGTGTATTTCCATTAACCTCGTTCTGAGTGCCACTATCCTAACGGTGAGTTTTGATTAGGTAGAGTTGAGGATGTGTGAGTTTGGGTTCCACAACGACCAAAGTAATAGAAAGAGTTTCTTTGATGTGTTGAGTCAACTCTTGATGCTCTTGTGTCGCACTAAATCCATGGTGTTTAAAAGAGTGAATGTTGTTAATGATTCATTTGAATTGAGGGCAATTGTTAGTCCCAATTGATGCTAGATGAGGTCACTTTAGGTTGGCTGAATTTTCTTGGATGACTCTTAAAGGGTGGGTCTTATTTTGTTTGCTTGAGGACCAGCAAAAGCTTAAGTTTGGGGGAGTTGATAACTAGGGATTATGGTGCATTTTACACTCCTTTTTGCTTAAGTTTTGATTAGAAATGTGTACAAAATAGTCCCAAAGGCTCAAAAGTTTTACTTGATTGCAGGGTTGGATCAACAAGGTGACAATGTGTCAAGAACCAGCTCAAAAAGGAGTAAAACATGCACAAATACCAAGACTAAGACCAAGTGCAGTCAAACAGGGCCAGTGCGGCCGCACACCATTTTGTGCGGTCCACAAAGATGAAGATTAGAGAGTATGCTTCTTAGTCAACCAGGCAATACGGCCACAAAGGATTTTTTGCGGACCGCATTGACCTCATTGCGGCCGCACTCGATTTTGTGTTGTCCACAAAGCTCAAGTTCAGAGAGGTGATATTTTGGAGGAACCTGGCCAATGCGGTCCGCGGTCCATTTTTGTGCGGATCGCAATAGATGCCACTGCGGCCACAATGCATTTAGTGCGGTTCGCGGTGGCCAAGTTCAGAGAGTAGATTAGTCATACAAGAGTCTCAGTGAGGCCGCACTCAATTTTGTGCGGTCCGCACTAGTCCCGCAGGGTATTTTTTTGTCCTAAATTTTTAGCCTAGTATAAATAGTTTCTTTTCCTATTTTTAGGTGATGAGATAGATTTTGGGACAGAGCTGCGCTCATGAACACTTGTCTTTTACTATTTTGAGTAATTTTAGCTTAATTTCACCATTTAATCTTCAAGTTTTATCTAGTAATTAATTATTATGGGTTTTTCTTCATCTATTTCTTTATTTTCTTCTACAATTATGAGTAGGTAGACCTATTAGCTAGGGTTGTGGCTCAACGCTAGTGTGGATAATTGATGGGTCTTGTGTTTTGATGCTTGATTGTCTATGTGCGTTTGGTATTTGGGCTAATTTAGGATTTTAATGTCGAATTAGTGGTTGCAAACACTAGTTTATGCCTAGTAGACTTTAACTCTTCTTGAGAAAGAGAGCCTAAGTCCATGAAATTTGTCCAACAATGAATTGGGGCATATTCAAGAGATTGATAGCCCCAATTAAAGGGTTAAACCTAGAGATAGTAATACCCGACTTGAACCTCAATTGCTTGCACAAATTTGCATACCTAGTTGGTCTTGAGAAGGTCAATTCGGGCAAAATCGCTCGAACTACCGAGAGGTATAGAGTGAGTAGAATCGTGCAATGGTTATATCATACTCCCCAAATATGACAATCTAGCCTTAGACTCGAGAATATGTCAATTAGCCACCTGGGAGAAAGTCACTACCCTAGTGCCTTTTATATATTTGAACAACTCTCAATAGTTTAATCTTAGCTTTACTTAGTCTAATTTAGCATCCTAGTAGTATAAAATTAGAAGTAAAAATCAAAACCAACAATGTTTAGAAGTAATATAAGGAACAAATACGCAACTCCAATTTAGATAGAAACTCAACTTCAATATCTAGCTCCTTGTGAAAATCGATCCTGACCTTCTCGGGTAAGACATACTTCGACCTCTCTTGCTACTTTGTAGTAGTACATGGTTGGCCTCAATCACGCAACCGCTTCTGCGGTCCAACCAACTGCACCTACGGTTTCCACTTAAAAGTCGAGGACCACATCTGCGCCACGGGCACCGCACCTGTGATGCCACAGATGCGTCCAATAACCGAATACGTGGTTCTTCTCTGAAGGCCAAAACTCCGCATCTGCAACCTCCGTATCGCTTCTGCGGCCTCGCATTTGCGGTACCCAATCCGTAGGTGCGGAAATGACAGAAGCAGCAAAATCAGCAGCATCAACTCAAAGACAAACTTTTTGTCAACCACCCAAATTTATCCCGAGGCCCTCGTGACCTCAACCAAACATGCTGACAAGTCACATAAACCATTCAAACTTATTCTAACCTTCGGAACACTCAAAAAAACATCGAAGCGCCAAATCGCCCTCGGACTCAAGCCTAAGGATTTCCAAACTTCTAAATTCCGTGTCACGACCGAAAACCCACACTAGTCGTGACGGAGCCTCTCATGAAGACAAGGCCAGCCAACTAACCCAATTCGTCTCTTTAACAGTTATTAAACATAAATGAATAGAAAATACAACTTAATGGCATTAAAAGCGGTTAATTACAACCAACACAACCCGACCGGGGTGTCACAAGTCACGAGCATCTAAAGAAAACCTGAACACAACTACAGGGCCAATAATATATACAAAATAAAATCTGGAGTTCAAAAGATGAAGTCCGGTGCCGCGAACGCTGGCAGTCACCTTGCTCAGCTACAATAGTGATACCTTCCATCCGCTAATAACCCGCTACCGGGTGAACAATACCTGCAACTGCACGCGAGGTGCAGGGAGTAAAGTGAGTACTCCAACTCAGTGAGTAATAAGAGTAAATAATAACTGAGCGGCAAGAAATCACGTAAGAGCACTCCATCATGCTATATAGGACAGTACAACCCTTTGAGAAAGACAGTAAAACCGGGAAAATCCTTTAGAAAATATCTGGCTCAGTTAAAAACCTCTTTGAAAATATTCTTTTCCGACAATTAAGCAAATGAATGCAAAACAGATAGTGCAAGTCAGCACACAAGTCAGCCCTTCGGGCACAGCACTCCACCAACAAATAACACCAGGGTATCTGGTCAACAGTGCAAGAAGTAGCATCAATGCAAATGAAATGCGAGTGCTGAATGTTATGACACGTAGTACAAACAGGAACCAATGCACGAATGCAATTCAATGCATATGACCGCTGCGGCGCGCAGCCTGATCCGTTTGGGTACCCGCGCTCACTATGGGGGTTCAGACTCTGGAGTGGCTCCTACAGCCCAAGCACAATATCAATATCACACCGCTGCGGCGTGCAGCCCGATCCATCCTCAGTCCAGAATATGCATGTGAGCCACTAGGGCGATGTCAAGTAATAGTTCTCAGCTCCAAACGTCAGAAAATGTAGTTTAAGTTTTAAAACCTTAGAAGTATGACTGGACATTTCAAAACAGTGTTTAACTCATGACTGAAATCATTTAACATGCTAAGTATCATGGAAATAGTGATAATAATCCCTGAAGGATTCAAATAATCGGCACGAAGCCCAAAACATGGCAATCAGCCCAAATCATGATGATAACAAGTAGTTTCAGTAAAATACGTAGTAATTTCATCAATCGGGACGGACCAAGTAACAATCCCCAACGGTGCTCTACCCCACGCTCGCTATCCGGCGTGTAAGTCACCTCAATACAACACTATGATGTGCAAATCCGGGGTTTCAAACCCTCAGAATATCATTTACAAGTATTACTCACCTCGAACCGGTGAAATCTCTAGCTCGCGCTGTCTTTGCCCCTCAAATCGGCCTCCACGCGTGTCGAATCTAACAAAAATCAGAGTGAATACATTAAAATATGCCAAGGGAACAATACCCAATCAAAAACAACCGAGAAATAGTAGAAATCTCGAAACTAGAAAAACCCGAGCCCCGGGACCGCTTCTCGAAAAATTACAAAACTCACATTACCGGATTTATCGTCTCACTACGAGTCCATACATACCAAGAACTCCCAAATTCGAGCTCAAATGACCTATCAAATCCCAATTTGAAATATCAAAAACTCAAGTCCTAGTTTTACCCCTTTTTAATGAATTTCAATAAATTTCCATGTTAAATCTATCATAATCTTGTGTATTTAAGCCAAGGAACTTACCTCTAATCATTCCTCCTTGAATCCCTCTTCAAAATCGCCTCAAAGCTCTCAAAGCTCGCTCAAAAATGGTGGAAAATAAATGTTTCAATAAAACCCTTTATGACCAGCCCATATTTCGTTTCTGCGGAGAAAATGTCGCTTCTGCGACCTCCGCATCTGCGGTCCACGTTCGCTTCTGCGGACCTTCACTTAAGGTCCCCTACCGCTTCTGCGTTCCACATTTTGCATCAGCGGGACTATCTATGCGGCCCGCCTTCCGCTTCTGCGGAATATCAAGAGAATGCCAAAACCGCTCCTGCGGTATAACTTCCGCTAATGGGGACCCGCTTATGCAGACCCGCTTATGCAGATAGCTTTCCGCTTCTGCGGAAATTGCTCAACCTCAACCTTTTCGCACCTGCAATACCTGGCTCCGCTTCCGCGTAACCGCATCTACGGTTTCCTTTTCGCAGATGCGGAAACACCTGCTGCAGCCGAAAACCTGCAATTCCAACTTTAAATTTCCTTCCGATAGCCACCCGAAATCACCCCGAGCCCCCCGAGACATCAACGAAAAGCACCAATACCTCCTAAAACATTATTCAAACTTGTTCCAATCCTCAAAACACATCAAACAACACTAAAATCATCAATTCACATCGGATTAAAGCCTAAGTTTCTTCAAAACTTTCGAAACACGCATTCGATCAAAACTCAACCAAACGACGTCCGAAAGGCCTAAAATTTTGCACACACATCACAAATCACATATCGAAGTTACAACAACTCTCGGAATTCCATTCCGACCCTCAGATCAAAATCTCACCTATCAATCGGAATTCGCCAAAATACTAACTTCGTCAATTCAAGCCTAATTCTACATCGGACCTCCAAAATCAATTCCGATCGCGCTCCTAAGTGACAAATCACCTCCCGAAGCTAATCGAATTGCCGGAAATCACATCCGAGCCCTCTAACTCATAAGTCAATGTCCGGTTATCTTTTCCAACTTAAGCCTTCCTTAAAGAGATTAAGTGCCTCATTTCTTATCAAAACCAATCCAAATCAACTCTCACACGCCACATACCGATAATGAAATATTAAGAAGCAATAAACGGTAAAAACGGAGCGGTAACACATAAGACGACGGGTCGGGTCATCACATCCTCCCAAACTTAAACAATCGCTCGTCCTCGAGCGTACCCAGAGTTGTACTAGAAGCCAACCAATAGCTGAATGACCTTACCAAGCATATACCCAGGGTGATCCCACGTCACCCTATCTCACATAGGCCCGATAATACAACACAGCCGAAATTTCACAGTCCATCTAGACCATAAACCGTAGAACCACATTGCACTTTCCAAAATCATACCCAAAATAAACCCGAACCAGCTGTAATAACCCACACCTGCAACCTCAGGTGAAATCTTACAATATACCACACAATCCAACACTCGAAACGATAGTCTTTATTCACTGTTGTTGCCCACAATACCCAAATAGCGATAGAAACCTCTTATTAGCTAAAGTCTTATTCCAACACTTTCATATACTGCCAACGATAAATAAAACACGCGATAAACCATAACCATTCCTCAGATCACCCATACACGAAGACACTTCCTTCTTGACTAATACCACAATAGATTTCCGGGCCGAACCTCGATATTATCCTTCCGACAAGCTGAGATCAAATCTGTTCGTATTCATTAATGACTCCATCGATCACCTCGAATCCAACACACCATTCTGGTGATATGACACCTCAACACTGGCCTAAGCCACACTTGCATAATACGCGCACCAATAAGAAACGGTCTGAACATACTCGAATCATGACAAATAACTCAAATGAAAGAGTTGTACCTCAAGCTCATTAGTACCATCACAACACCGGGATGAGACCTCGTCTCACATCATAAAACAGAACACATGAATCTACCCCGAAAGGTCATAACTCCACGTAGCCTCGCTACAATGCGTGATCATATCCAAACACTGTTACACATAAAGCACCTCAAGTCGCTATGATCAAAATCGACAGCCACGCACATTTGATGTCTGAAACTAAAGCAATTCATTACACCCATGGTGAAACAAATAACATATGTCATGCAACCTGATAGGCCATAATCAATACTCCATTTACTAAGCAACACTCAATTACTCTTCCCGCTCGACTTCCACTATGAATCCCCAATAGAACTGCACCACGTGTGCCCATAACCAACAAATCATAACGCCTCACAGCACAGAAAAAGCAACTCATAGGTCTCCTCAGATCACTAACAAGTTCAATAACGATCGAATCAACATGTCTCTCAACAATACAACTCGTGACTAACCAAGCTAGCTCAAGCTAAATACGTAGCCACATCGGCCTGCCAACGAACTCAATACCAAGAAGCCTAAAACTATTCCTTCCACTACTATAACTCCTGCCGGAGCCATACTATACGGTGCCCGGCAATAAATAAATACCGAAATCCACAATCTCACCCGGCGATATGCCCGGCCACAAGAAACTCATCCGAAAAAGTCCCTCAATACTGGAACTAAGTCAATGATAGGAACCTCTGCACTGACATCCATCACGAAGGCCCAATCAAGAAAAAGCAAGCCTTCCTAACCGTCCGCTTGTCTTTGGAATACAACCCACTCTGCTAGAACATAATCTGATGCACCTCGCCACGTAACCTGTGGCATTTTCCGACATAGCCCATAGCACGATAGTCTAGAATAACCCAACACTCTGACAACCAGTCTACACCCTAATATCGTATCCACAATCTAATATACCAAGCAAAGAAAGATCCACTCGGGTCTCTAAATCCCAGTAGCCGCTAAATGGTGTCGATACACACGATCCACAACCACCACATAGTATGTACCTGAGAACTCTCAGTATCCGACTCCATATAGCACACGAATCAATGTACATGATCCCAAATTCCACCGTATGAATACGTATCACACATCAAGTACCCATTCATTCCACGAGAGATATTCTAAAATTTCCCTGTGCCATCAACAAACTCAAATATCAATAGTCTATCCAACAAAAAAATACCGCAATACCACCGAAGTATTATCAGTTTACATCACCTTCCCCTTTTACTGAACATATACCCCCGTCAAATCACTAGAATAGCAGTACCACATTCCTTAATCATCTGAAGATCGATTCTTAAATCACCTGCAGTTGCCCGTGCTGCTTAAGAATTTAATGACTTTCCATTCCGAACTGAACCGAACCTTACACACACAAATCCCAATCCTCCACAACATATCGCATATACCATACCACACTAGGATAACATGAGAACTCCATCTCCCTTTTCCTAACCACAAACTAAACTGCCAGGACTAAATCCTTCTATCCAAACCAGGCTAAGCAAGCTATCAAGACTCAAGAGCATTGCTGCATCATGCCTATAAGATCTCATTACCTCGAACACATACGAAGAATTAATCATACCCTTGCCATACAGATTCGGTCTATTATCAATATATTCCGTCCATCAAGTTTCCTTTCTGATTCATCATCAACTTGATATTCTTCCCTGCTGTAGCACCACAATACCTTAACCCAGGTTTACTATACGAGACTCGAACATAAGACCACACTGTCTAGGACCCATAAGCCACTGAATACTCTCTCAATGCTTCCCACAGATACCACATTCCAGAATACTTTACTTGAAGAACTTTCTGCGAATCTGAATTTGTTACCATTACTTCCCAGATACTGATACATAGAATCCCATAATTAACATAAAAAATCACAAGTCTTGATCTTTTTCTAATAGAAACACAATCTCTAGCCACATACACCACCTTAAGACACATGATTATTACATGCAAAATCTTGAACACAATAAAACCATTCTCGAGAGTCATTCATTCTTATACAACTGTAAATTACCTGACTTAACGGACAGAACCACTCGTGCCTTATTAGCACTCTGACACCGCACAACATGATCTCATACCAATACAAACAACCATATTCCTTATCTATACACTGAGCATTCTTTGTCAACCACAGCTCAAGACATCTTAGTATTTTCTCACATCTACGAAAGCACCATATAACCTTTGTCAAAATTTTGCTTCACTCGTGCCATCCTCGGCTCAATTTCTGCAACCAGGACTGATCCATCAACATACCTCGAACTGGAACCAATATAGCACATAACCGTGCGATCAGCTAATCAACAGCAACCTCCCCAACATGGCTCGAAGCCATCTATTAAGACACATTAAATAAACCATAATACTTTTACTCTAATGATGTCACAATATTATAGTGAGATTAAACTCAAATCATCTACTAGATAATGAAAACACAGATCATCTGGTACTGAAATCCTCTACAAACCTCGCATTCATCCCCACATCACCTGAGTCCACTCTCTTAAGCGACCCAAATTTTCAAATTACAACACGTACCTTTCAATTACACATGGGATCTTCTAACGGACACATAAGTATCATACCACTCAAGAACACTCCGCAGGAGATAACCCACCTGCTTCGCCTCAATTTAGTATTTCAGCAAACCTCCCACCGTCATACACATAATACAGCCAATTTAGTCTTCCTGAGTCTGAACTCATACCGCCACAAGTATTGCACTTTACTTTCCAACTAGGAGATACGAAAATATTCTCCACGCGCCCATAACTCGGGGCTACACAACAAATCACAATAGGAAACGAACACTTAACAGTTCATCTATTATCCAGCAGACTCCTTCGTCACTACCAAGTCATTTAAATATACCTCGCAGCACTAACATACTCACCGCATGGGTATCCAACCGCCATTCCGCTAATAAGGGCAATACCGAACACATAAGTTCAAAACATTTGCTCACACAATCAGAACCTCGGTGCTCAAGCCATAGGCAAGGATCCGGCCTCAAGTCCTCCAGACTGGCCCGATATACTCACAATGATTACCTCTCGCCCCTCGATCGGGGAATCACAAGCCATCAAGGAACATATAATACTGAGCGCTCATGTGTGCCTACAGACGTGTAGAAGGAATTTCAAGAGTTATATTCCAAGCTGAATCAAGTACGCACGATAAGAATTCCAAGAATGGGAAGTTTTCCTAAAGGTTCTGCAGCCTTTCGAGGAGAAATACAGGTGCCCTCGTACCGCTCCGCGAGACTCTACTAAACCTGCTCATGACTCGTGAGACCTAGTAACCTAGGCTCTGATACCAACTTGTCACCCAAAACCCACACTAGTCGTGATGGCGCCTCTCATGAAGACAAGGCCAGCCAACTAACCCAATTCGTCTCTTTAACAGTTATTAAACATAAATGAATAGAAAATACAACTTAATGGCATTAAAAGCGATTAATTACAACCCAACACAACTCGACCGGGGTGTCACAAGTCACGAGCATCTAAAGAAAACCTGAACACAACTTCAGGGCCAATAATAACAAAATAAATTTTGGAGTTCAAAAGATGATGTCCGGTGCCGCGAATGCTGGCGGTCACCTTGCTCAGCCACAATAGTGATACCTTCCATCCGCTAATAACCCGCTACTGGGTGAACAATACCTGCAACTGCACGCGAGGTGCAGGGAGTAAAGTGAGTACTCCAACTCAGTGAGTAATAAGAGTAAATAATAACTGAGCGGCAAGAAATCACGTAAGAGCACTCCATCATGCTATATAGGACAGTACAACCCTTTGACAAAGACAGTAAAACTGGGAAAATCCTTTAGAAAATATCTGGCTCTGTTAAAAACCTCTTTGAAAATATCCTTTTCTGAAAATTAAGCAAATCAATGCAAAACAGATAGTGTAAGTCAGCACAAAAGTCAGCCCTTCGGGCACAGCACTCCACCAACAAATAACACCAGGGTATCTGGTCAACAGTGCAAGAAGTAGCATGGATGCCAATAAAATGCGAGTGTTGAGTGTCATGACACGTAGTACAAATAGGAACCAATGCATGAATGCAATTCAATGCATATGACCGCTACGGCGCGCACCCGCGCTCACTATGGGGGTTCAGACTCTGGAAGGGCTCCTACAGCCCAAGCGCAATATCAATATCACACCGCTGCGGCGTGCAGGCCGATCCATTCTCAGTCCAGAATATGCATGTGAGCCACTAGGGCGATGTAAAGTAATAGTTCTCAGCTCCAAACGTCAGAAAATGTAGTTTAAGTTTTAAAACCTTAGAAGTATGACTGGACATTTCAAAACAGTGTTTAACTCAGGACTGAAATCATTTAACATGCTAAGTATTATGGAAATAGTGATAATAATCCCTAAAGGATTCAAATAACCGGCACGAAGCCCAAAACATGGCAATCAGCCCAAATCATGATGATAGCAAGCAGTTTCAGTCAAATACGTAGTAATTTCATCAATCGGGACGGACCAAGTCACAATCCCCAATGGTGCTCTACCCACGCTTGCTATCCGGCGTGCAAGTCACCTCAATACAACACTATGATGTGCAAATCCGGGGTTTCAAACCCTCAGAATATCATTTACAAGAATTACTCACTTCGAACCCGTAAAATCTCTAGCTCGCAATGCCTTTGCCCCTCAAATCGGCCTTCACGCACGTCGAATCTAACAAAAATCAGAGTGAATACATTACAATATGCCAAGGGAATAATACCCAATCAAAAACAACAGAGAAATAGCAAAAATCTCGAAACTAGCAAAACCCGAGCCCCGTGCCCGCTTCTCGAAAAATTACAAAACTCACATTACCGGATTTCTCGTCTCTCCATGAGTCCATACATACCAAGAACTCCCAAATCCGAGCTCAAATGACCATCAAATCCCAATTTGAAATATCAAAAACTCAAGCCCTAGCTTTACCCCTTTTTAATGAATTTTAACCAATTTCCATGTTAAATCTATCATAATCTCGTGTATTAAGCCAAGGAACTTACCTCTAATCATTCCTCTTTGAATCCCTCTTCAAAATTGCCTCAAAGCTCTCAAAGCTCGCTCAAAAATAGTGGAAAACACATAACTCTCGCGGATGAAATATTTCAATAAAACCCTTTATGACCAGCCCAGATTTCGTTTCTGCGGAGAAAATGTCGCTTCTGCGACCTCCGCATCTGCGGTCCACGTCCGCTTTTGCGGACCTTCACTTAAGGGCCCCTACCGCTTTTGCGTTCCACATTTCGCATCAGCGGGACCGCCTATGGGGCTCGCCTTCCGCTTCTGCGGAATATCAAGAGAATGCCAAAACCGCTCCTACGGTATAACTTCCGCTTATGCGGATAGCTTTCCGTTTCTGCGGAAATTGCTCAACCTCAACCTTTTCGCACCTGCGATACTTGGCTCCGCTTCCCCGTAACCGCATCTGCGGTTTCCTTTCCGTAGATGCGGAAACACCTGCTGCAACCAAAAACCTGCAATTCCAACTTCAAATTTCCTTCTGATAGCCACCCGAAATCACCCCGAGGACCCCGGGACCTCATCCAAAAGCACCAACACCTCCTAAAACATTATTCAAACTTGTTCCAATCCTCAAAACACATCAAACAACACTAAAATCATCAATTCACATCGGATTTAAGCCTAAGTTTCTTCAAAACTTCCGAAACACGCATTCGATCAAAAACTCAACCAAACGACGTCCGAAAGGCCTGAAATTTTGCACACACATCACAAATCACATATCGAAGTTAAAGCAACTCTCATAATTCCATTCCGACCCTCGGATCAAAATCTCACCTATCAACCGGAATTCGCCAAAATATTAACTTTGCCAATTCAAGCCTAATTCTACACCGGACCTCCAAAATCAATTCTTATCGCGCTCCTAAGTCACAAATCACCTCCCAAAGCTAACCGAAACACCGAAAATCACATCCGAGCCCTCTAACTCATAAGTCAACATCCGGTTGACTTTTCCAACTTAGCCTTCCTTAAAGAGACTAAGTGCCTCATTTCTTATCAAAACCAATCCAAATCAACTCTCACACACCACATACCGATAATCAAATATTAAGAAGCAATAAACAGAAAAAACGGAGTGGTAACACATGAGACGATGGGTCGGGTCGTCACATTCCGCCAACAACGTCAAAACCTATCAAACCTCATCTGAATGACTTGAAATTTAGCACACACGTGACAAATGACACAACGGACCTACTCCAATTTCTGGAATTCCATTCCGACCCCAGTATCAAGATTTCCACTGCCGGCCGGAAAATGCCAAATTTCCAATTTCCTCAATTCAAGCCTAAATATACCACAGACCTCCAAATCACATTCCGAACACGCTCCTGAGTGCAAAATCAACTAACGAAGATATCCGAACCATCAGAATTCACATCCGAGATCTTCTACACATAAGTTAACATCCGGTTGACTTTTTTCAATTTAAGCTTCCGAATAAGAGACTAAGTGTCTCATTCCACTCCAAGACCACGCCAACACAGAACAACCAACGTGATATCGTGAAATACAGTTGAACAACACATAAAGAAGCAGAAATGGGCGAAATGGGGTTGTAACTCATGAAACGACCGGCCGAATCGTTACAATATTATGCTAATTGAATAATATTTTTTAGCATTTTAATGATTGTTGTATTATTATATATAAAATTTCTCTCATTATTTAAATTTATTTGTCTTTCATATAAATAAATGTTTAAACCACCACATGTCATTATTAACGAGCAACGTACGTTTATAAATACTACTAGTAGTTTATTTAAAAAAAGTTTATGGTCCAATTATTTGAGAGGTACGTATAACACCTTAAGTGCTTAAAAACACTTCATTTTAACAACATAAATTTTTAGACAAAAAGAGCACACGATCCGTTTATCTATCTTTTTTAGAGTTAAACCCGTTATCATTTATAATTTTTTTTTTTTTTTTAGGAAAATGAATCCATCAATTGGCTCAATATTTTACTTCTTACCTTTAGAGCACACATCAATTTATGTATTTTTAATATAATATAAATAATCCGTTGGCCATTGACCTAACAATATTAAAACCCATAATCAGCTCAAAATCTATCTATTACCACGAGTATTTGTTAATTTTCTTAGTTTTATTTTATATAGCGGTGTTTGATTGAATTTTATTATCTTAAATATGCCTATGGCATTTTATAGCTATAAGAGTATTTTTTTTTTTCTACGAGTAAAATTAAAAATTTAAAGTAAAAATGCATTCAAATATAAAAATATATAATTTTTAGGATGGACTAAAAAGACAAAAAGCCCAAATAAAATAGAACAGATGGAGTAATTAATTTTCTTTTCAAAAGTGATAACGTCAATTTTGTGTTTCTTTCTTTCTTTTGTATCTTGAGACCAAGGAAGCATGAAAATGACAAGATACCTAATATGATTATTAAGCAAA
This sequence comes from Nicotiana glauca, assembly GCA_026770625.1. Taxonomy (NCBI): domain Eukaryota; kingdom Viridiplantae; phylum Streptophyta; class Magnoliopsida; order Solanales; family Solanaceae; genus Nicotiana; species Nicotiana glauca. Next base: position 6,439 of record MU711281.1, on the reverse strand, counting down.
AAAAAATGAGATTAATTTAATTAGAACAATTAGGTGAAGGTTCTACGTCACAGTTTTAGTTTGCTGAATGCTAAATCTTTAGCTAATGATGTGTCATTTGGTTAAAGAGCCAATAAAATCCAATAATACTAGTTTTTCATTTTTTTGGGTTATCCTAAAAAAACGTTTACTTATTTCCTTAACTAAATAAAAAATTCCCTGTAACAATTCGAAAACTTAAATAACTATGGTTATTTGATGAGATATTGAGATATTATTTAAAATTTGACTTGACGTCCTCTCACCTAATTATCCTTTTTTATACCGATCAAATGATTATTTTTATTTTTTTTACTAAATTGAATATAATAATATATTCGATAACATGCGTACTATTAATTGGGTATCTAATTTAAACCCTTTACGAAATGTTAGTGAAAATAGCATGAGTTAGTCAGTTTTTGGACCGATAATTGAAAAATAGTCATTGTTTTTGTAAAGTCATTGAATAATAGCCACTATTTTATGCGGAAAGAAAATTAAACAAAAATACCCTAGCTGAAACAATAAAAATTCCAGCATAATATGTTGGATTATGGGAGCTCCTGTGTATAAGCTTCCAGCATATTATTGTTGGAATCTAGCACGTTATGAAATTCCAGCACGTTATGCTGGAATCTCATATGCAAAAAATTCGAACTCCAGCATATTATGCGAGAATTTTTCCAGATTTTTAGAGTTTTTTTTTTTTTTTTTT
>MU711277.1:8043-19377 GCA_026770625.1 Nicotiana glauca | reverse complement strand
TTATATCGGAAGGGTCGGGTTGCACGCCGCAGCACTAACAAATATAAAATCGGAAGGGTCGGGTTGCACGCCGCAGCACTAACCAATATAAAATCGAAAGGGTCGGGTTGCACGCCGCAACACTAACCAATATGTAATCGGAAGGTTGGGTTGCGCGCCGCAACGGAGTATGGATCAAGTATATTGTTTTTTTTGTATGTAGGGCTTTCCTGTGTTCTCCTTATCAGTTTTTATTGTACGGTTTCATTTCTTACGCGATGATTTCTATATTTAAACTGTCGTACCCCACAGCATGCTCCCATCCCTCTTAGTTGTTTAAATTCGTGTATTTTCTGTTGTTGCACGTATATCTGTACTGGTTAATTGTGATAGGTCCTGTCTAGCCTCGTCACTACTTCGCCGGGGTTAGGCCAGGCACTTACCAGCACATGGGGTCGGTTGTGCTGATTCTACACTCTGCGCTCTTCTACGCAGATACAGGATTCGGACCGCAGTAGCAGCAGTGTAGCGGGTGTTAGCATTCAGATCCGCGAGACACCGAGGTAGCTTGCAGGCGTCCGTAGGCCCGACGTCTTCTCTATCCTTACTTTATTCTGTTGTCCCATGTGTTCAGGAAAAGCAGTTATATGTATTTCTTTCAGACCCTTGTTTCAGTATTCTATAGTAGTCTGTAAGTAGTGACACCAGATACTAGGTAGAAGTGTAATTTGGAGTTTCGTATTTCAGTTTTCAGTTATTTAAACATTTTTAAAGTCTTCCGCTTTATTTTAATGTTTCCGTTACTATATTGCTTAAAAGAAATCGGTGATGTGTTTCTAAATGTTCGGCTTGCCTAGCTCCGACAGTAGGCGCCATCACGACTCCCGATGGTGGGAAATCCGGGTCGTGACACGACGTCTGCAGGCCTCAGAGTCCCCCTCTACCTAGACTATTCTACTTTCCTTATCCTTTTATAGACATTGATGTATAGGATTATTCAGTACTATTATTTAGAGCTTGTGACTTATATTTGGTGGGTCTTGGGAGTTGTATATGCTGAGTAGCAGAGTTTATTTTATATAGTTGCTGAGTTTTGAGACTTTAATTATTATTTCAGTTATTTCTGCATGAATATTAGGCTTACCTAGTCTTATAGACTAGGTGGCATCACGATATCCTACAGAGGGAAATTGGGGTTGTGACAGTAACTTATACGCTCCATTATGTCCCTAGAAAGAAGAAAGATAAAGTTGAATCATGTAATCTCCAAACAAACATGCTAAAGGGGTTAACTATTCCGATCAAACAGATTGAGGAGATAAAGTTGTCCTCGAAGATACTTAGAAAGTCTGAGTCTCATAACTCACCACAAGATATAGCACTTTCTACGAAGCGTATCGATGAAGGTTTTGATCCCAATGCTTATAAATTATTTGTAAAAGTTGGATACAATCCCAATGAGCCGTCAAAGTTAGGGAAGCTCCTATTAGAAGCTGCTACGAGGCAACCGAATGAAGGTTTGAGATATAAACAACTCTCACTGGTGCGCATCTCCATAAAAACGGCAAGCAATAATTACATCACTGTAGAAGATGAACTCGCCACTTCTAACAGACCTTCAGTCTTTGATCGACATGGAAAATCAACTGTGAGGACTGTGAGCACCTAATTTTTTACATACTTGAATGTTTACCGTTTTTAGTATTAAAATAGTTTTAAGATTCATTTTTTATATTTCAACTTTTTATTTCACCTTTTTTATAGGTTTTATTTGATAAAACTAAAAATCACATAAAAAGGGTCATATTTTAGATAGTAGTTATGTTTCATTTGCACAAGGAAAGAAAATTTAAAAAATAAATTCTAGTTTTTGTAAGACTAGAATTTCATAACTTTTCTTAGTAGTTTCTTATGTTTTTCTTAGTTTAAAATATTAGTTTAGTATTTTTAATTTTAGATTACCGCTAAAAAGAAAAGATACAAAAAAGAACCAATGAAAAAGTGCCATTTGGAAAAAGATTCATCTTTATCTTAAAACTAACAAATCCTAATTTCATAAAAATTCCTCACCAGTACACCCTTCCCTCGTGTCATTATCACAATACCACTAACAATTCAATCCCTTTTCTTTTTGTCCTTTTCCGCACAAATTTTGACTATTACACACTCATATTTGATCCCTTCAGCACATTGCTCCCATTTTTCCCATTTTCTATTTTTTCTCACTCTATCTATCTATATCTATATCTATATTATATTAAAAGAAGAGTAGTATGCATTGTAGTTAAGTCAAGTGGCAAGCTAAAATAAAGCCACTTGGCAATTTTATGGAATCTATTTGTTGGATTCTATTTGTATAACAATGAAAAAATTTATTAATAGATATTCTTTTGGATCTAATTATCTATATTATATTAAAAGGAGAGTAGTATACATTGTGCTTAAGCCAAGTGACAAGCTAAAATAAAGTCACTTGGCAATTTTATGAAATCTATTTGTATAACAATGAAAAAAATTATTAATAGATATTCTTCTGGATCTAATTAATAATTAAAAAATATATCTATGAGGAATTACATTCTGTAACTTATAATTACCATATTTAGAGTAATATTATATGACAAATGATTTACTTTAAGTGATAAGTTAAAGTAAGTATTAATTAGAAAAAATAATGTATTCATGGTTTAATTAAGGAAATGAGTATTCATGGTTTCCTTCCAAAGATAAATAAAGTAAGTATTAATTAGATAACAGAATATAAGTACTATTAAACCAAGACAGAATCAATAGTTCATATCTAACATCCCTTGATTTTAAAATATTATTTTTTATTTTTTATTTTTTATTTTTTATTGTATCAAACTAATATATCTTTTATATTATTGCTTTAAGTAAAATTTAAGCAAATACCTTTTTCTGTTGAGCAAAGGTTCTCCGAATTTTTTGAATTAATGCTTTGAGTTAATATAGTTAAGAGAATGGCAAGAGATATTCTTATATTTTTTCTTTTGAAATATACAACTTTTGCCATATTGTTAGGTAATGAGAAAAATATATAAAAATTATTTCATATTGTCATAAAAATGGACGGAAAAAAGTTTTTTTTTGAAACATGTTTTATATATATATATATATATATATATATATAAAAGCTAAATGATTACTGATTTGTAATTTATATTTATAGCTTTCATATTTTTCATATTATATTAAAAGAAAGTTAGTCAAGCTTCGAAAAAGTTACTTGGAACTTTTAGGATAAAACTTGAAAATATTTTAAATTTACTATATAAATGGGGAAAGTTAGGTCGGAAGCATACTTTTGGCAAATTAAAAGATCGTGAAAGGGAAACAATCTTGGAAATTCAAATTCAAAGGACAAAGAAGGAAAATATTATATCGACGAAATAATCTAGCAAGGAGATATTTACTACAATAAAGAATTACTAAATTATGCAAAGAATATTTATTACAGTGCTGATTTTATGAAAAGTATATATTTTACAAAAGGAAAAAAAATGCTCAAGTTTAAAATCTTTCATTAGGCAAAAATAAAAAGATTCAAGACTGATTCTTATTTCAGGAAATAAGGAGTACTAAGATTACCTAGAAATCTCAAGATCACAAAGGAGTCCAAATTAAAAGTGGTCAAACTAATCAAGAGAAGGCAATTAAATATGTTCGTGTCATAGATATAACAAAATTACTAGAGATTGTTATTTTCCTACTCTATGTTTCTTACTGTGATTTTTGGTTTGATCATAAAATTTAGTGTTTATGTTTTTCAGATTTTTTCAAGTCCATTCATTGAAGCAAAGAATGGCCACAGTGATGCAGTCTCTTGCATGGTGAAGAATTCAAATCACTTGAAAGAAGTATTTTGAGGTTAATTGGTATGACTATGCTCCAAATGTTAATTTGATCATGTATTCAGCCATGTTTTAAGACAATTATTTCCACAAAGCTGTAATATGATGTAACAACCCGACCTGTCGTTTTGAGCCCCAGCGCGTCGTTCAGCGGTTTGAGACCATGAGTAGCTTCATTTCAGGTATATCGTCTTGGTGGTCGGAATTGAAATTCAGGAAGATCGGAGTTAGATTTAAATGAAAATTCTCATTTCAGAAGCCTTAAGTTGGAGAAAATGGCTAAGATTGAAATTTTGAGTAAACGACCTCGGAGTCAAGATCTGAAGGATCCAGCAGGTTCGTATGATAATTTCGGACTTGGGCGTATGACCGGATTGAGTTTTGGGTAACCCGGGAGTGTTTTGGCGCCTATTGTGGAAGTTAGCATTTTAGAAGAAATTTCATAAGTTTGGCTTGAAGAGCATTTCAGTGTTATCGATGTCCGTTTGAGATTCCGAGACTGTGGATAGTTCTGTATGGTGATTCCGGAGTTGGGGGCACGATCGAAAGTGAATTCGGAGGCCCGTAGGTCATTTTAAAGCTATTTGGCTAAAGATAAAAATTTGAAGGTTTTGAGAAGTTTGACCGGAAGTGGACTTTTTGATATCGGGGTCGGAATCTGATTCTCAAAGTTGGGTAGGTCCGTAATGTCAAACATGACTTGTGTGCAAAATTTGAGGTCAATCGGACATGATTTGATAGGTTTAAACGTCGGAAATAGAAGTTGGAAATTTCAAGGTTCATAAAGCTTGGATTGGAGGTCGAATGATGATTTTAGCGTTGTTTGATACGATTTGAGGCTTCGAGCAAGTCCGTAATGTGTTATGGGACTATTTGGTATGATTGGTTTGGGTCTCGGGGGCCTCGAGTGGATTCTGGATGGTTAACGGATCGAAAATAAATTTTTGGGAAGGCTGAGGTTTGCTAGTTGCTGGTATTTCCGCTTCTGCGGAAATAGGACCGCAGAAGCGGCCCCGCAAAAGCGGTAGAGGGAGCCGCAGAAGCGGATTTGTTCGAAGGTTCGTGGACCGCATATGCGGTCAAGGTTCCGTAGAAGCGGGACCGCATCTGCGGAAGTGTATATCGCAGAAGCGAAAAGGGGGCGGCCAGGGCGGACCGCAGAAGCGGCCCAAGATCCGCAAAAGAGGAACCGCATATGCGGTGGCCCGTACGCAGAAGAGGAAATTGGGCTGGAGCCCAGGACCGCAAATGCGGCATTTTTGACCGCATAAGCGGAAATAATTCCGCAAAAGCGAAAATAGCTGGGGCAGAAAGGTTATTTTAAAAATCGGATATTTGGCCATTTCTCTCATATTTTCTTGGCTTGGGGGAGATTCATGGAGGATTCAAAAGGGGAATTCATTCATCAATGATAATGTAAACTAATTCCACCTATTATGAGTTAAATACATTGATTATGTATAGATTTTAGCATGTAAATGGGTAGAAAATTGAAGGTTAGAGGAAAACCTAGAAAATTATATTCTTGGAATTTAGCCACGATTTTGAGTATGAAATTAAGAGAAAATTATATATTTGAGTTCGTGAGTTCATGGGTAAACTTTATCTTTGAGAAATTTCGGATTCCGGGCATGTGGGCCCGAGGGTATTTTTGTCAACTTTTCGTTTGGGGTTAGGAATTGTTACAAGTTGGGTTTTAAAATTTAATTGAGCATATATTAATGGATTTGTATAACCATTGGCTAGTTTTGGAGCAATGTGCGTTGGTTTAAGCCTTCAGAAGAATGTAGAATGCCGGCTATGAGTCTTCGGAGTGAGGTGAGTCTCCTTTCTAACATTGTAAGAGGGAATTGTCCCCGTAGGTGAAATAATTGATTATGTTCTCCTAATTGCGGGGGCTACGTACGCATGAGGTGACGAGAGTCCGTGCGTAGCTACTATTATGCTATTGTTCGGGTAGTTAGGACCCAAAAGCATGTTATACTTGGATTATTTATGAACTCATTGATAGCTTTAATTGTTTATATCATCCTGAATTAGTAAATGAATTTAAAAAGGGATTAAACGTCATTTTTCCTGAATTGTTAAAAGAGAAATTGTTTTATTTGGATAATTATTCCCCGATAAATTTGTAATTGGCTATTTGAGCATGTGTTTTATGTGTACCTGTGTCGCATGGATGATTCACGAGCAGGGTGATTGTTTATTTTATGTGTACCTGCTTCGCATGGATGATTCGCAAGCAGGGTAATTGTTTATTTTATGTTGACCGCGTCGCATGGATGGATTCGCGAGCGGGGTAATAGATGCATCTATGGTTCGGGTCATTCGACCCTCGACAGTGCACAGTTTATATTTCTGTTGGATCGGGTCGTCGCCTCGGTGTGATTTGCGCATGTTAGTTGTCGCATGAGGATTTTTAAACGTAAAATTTGCCCTTCGTGGCTTGATATAAATTTATAAAATAATAAAGAATAAACCTTGAAAGTCCTTGATTATTTGTTGAAGTATGTTTACCTGTTTTCCAGCTTCGTGAATTAGAACTACTATATAAATCCATGATTTTCCTCACATTTTTAGAATATTATTAATTGACCTCTAGTGAGTGTCAAAGTTGGCCATCTCGTCTCTACTTCTTCGAGATTAGGCGGGATACACATTGAGTACATGTTGTTTACGTACTCATACTACACTTCTGTGCATTTTTGTTGCACAGGTATACGTAACTCTACAGCCTACGAGGCATAGCAGCACGGATGATTCTGGGACTAGGTGAGCTGCATTGTTCGAAGCGACCCGCAGCTAGTGTAGTTCCTTTAAGCATTTCTATATTTATTCCATGTCCACTGTATTTCGGACAGATGTTGTATTTTATTTTCCTTATCAATAGATGCTCATGCACTTGTGACACCGGGTTCTGGGATGGTTTTCGAAAGATTTGTACTAATCATTTATTATTTAATTTGAATTGAAGAAGAGATTGTTTTAATTATAAAGAAAAACAACGGAAGGAAAAATCCTAGATTTTCAAAGGTATTAAAGGAGAATTTAATTGATGATTTAGTTGGCATGCCTGACAGAGGTGTCCAGCGCCACCACGACCCTTAGTGGATTTTGGGTCGTGACATATGATTTTTTGAATCCAAAAAATTATTAATAGATATTTTTTTAATACTACTTTAACTTTTAAATTTTTGTGTACGTTTATGTGAGACCCCATATTTCTTTTCTCTTCTCTTACGTAATATACGTAATGTGGCATGGTTAAATTAGATATATATGATTGGGTATAACATCACACTGGTCACATGTTATGTTTTTGAGTCAAGCAAGTTGCAAAATAAAGGTCGGCAAAAGTTATCGTAAATTTCTCTAATAAATTTTTCTTAACTTTGGGTCAAATGTATCCGACTATTTCTCCCAATATATAAAGAGTTATGGGACCCAAAAACTATCAAATCAAAGGTCCACGAGTCTAGTTTGCAACCAAAAAAATCTTATATCAAACGGACATTGGAGTAAAACGTTATGCCCCAGACTGTCCAAGCTAAAACCGGGTCGCGAACCGGGTCGGGTCAAGCAAGTGGTATAAGTCGGTAAACTCGAATTTGAAGACCTTAAAACATTTCATTTCAGTCCCAAAATAGAGAGCAAGATTAAGAGAGGGTTCCATGGTGTTCTTGAGTGATTAAGGTGCATTTCTAACGATTTTTACCGTTAAAGTTTGCCCCCGTGCCTAGAAACTCAATCTCTACGCTTTGCAAGTGTTTCCCCCTTCTAGTAGCTGTGTTTGGAGCTATTTTTGGAAGATAGGAATTTGTTATTCTTGCTGGTTCTTTAGGATTTATACTTGGTTGTCCAAGGTAATCATCTTGGGACTCTTTTATGATCGTTTTTACTAAGTTCTACTGACGTTTTGTCAAGTTAGGGTCATATGGCGAATCTGCCGATTTAAACTCAAATATAAACTGTTTATAGGTGCGTATAAGCTGCATATATATAGTGTTTTCAAAGCTTAGGACGTAAGGAACAACTTTCGTGAAGGAACTATAGGAATTCGGACGTTCGTTGGAAAAGTATGTTAAGGCTAAGCTCCGTTATTCCTTTTTGCACGAATTCTTGGAAATTCCTAAGACACCAAATGTGATATTTTACTATTCTACGGCTACAAAGACCTTCTGTGAAAGGAATTGGGATTGTAGCTGAAATATTTTCATGATTCTACTAGGTTGATATTCCACTCGTTCGGTTAAATAGGGTATTCGACATCTATATATATCATTTTGTCGGCTTTCTTATCTATATATCTATATATATGAATTATTATTCATCTTTGGGTTGTGTGGCTAAACAAAATAAAAGCATTTAGTATTAGTGACATGTCGATTTCAGAAAATCTCAAATATAAATTCTATGTTTAAACTATTAAAACACTTGATTTTTGAAATACTTTATTTTACTAATTATCAAGAAATCAGGTATAAGGACTAAGTGAAGAACCTTAAGCTTTTTATGAACATCGTCAGAGTTAATTTATCTTTGTAAAAGTCGAGTTATGTTTTCGAGCTTATAAAAAAATATATGAGGTTCCACGAGATAATTGTATGCAATACGAATGTGATTATGAGAATAAGAGTACCAATGAGCCAATATTGGCTAAGTTCTTGTTATGGCCTATTATGTGCATTCAAAGTTCATATCATACATGGCATATTATGCATGGACTTCAAGCTATAATCGGAGGTAAGGGGCCTATTTTCCCGAAAGATTATATGTATTGTACAGATGGCCACAGGTTAGCAATATGATATCGGTTAGCTACCGGAAGAGACCGCCATTGCTAGTATTTGGTTGGGTATGCCATGCATTTTCATCAATATATATGTATTCACGACATACAATTACACGAGCATACCATGCATATTTGATTATTATGAGGTCGGATGTCTACCATGGAGGCTATCAGAGTTTCAGTGTTAGGTGGTATCTCTATTACCTTTTTTTTACCAGTTATGTATGATTCTACTTTCTATCATACATACCAATACATTTTTATTCGTACTGATGTCCCGTTTCCTGGGGACACTGCATTTTTGTTTCGTGCGTGCAGGTCTAGGTAGGGACTCTGATCGACCCCTCCGCTAGGATTTAGGGGTTCAGCTGTGAGTTGGTAAGCTCCACCTCTTCCTGGAGCTGTCATAGGATGGTTACCTTTGTTGTACAATTTGGGTATAGTCGGGGCCTTATCCCGATAGTGCTTGTGACACTCTTAGAGGCTATTGTGGACAGATTATTTTGGGTTTCTTTTTGCAGCTTTCAGTCTCCAGCCCATAGGCGTGGCATGTATATATATGTGTGTAGACATATATGTCTCAAATCGTGGCCTCGTCGGTCAGCTAGTACTTTATTATTTTGGCTTGTCTACCTTGGTTTATATGGCTTATTGTTATTCAGGTCATGACCTTAATGGTCCAGGCTTAGTATTTTAGATGTTGTGTTGCCCGATCTATTGGGCCCCCAGTTTAGTTAGCTAGTATGTTTAGTGGCTAACTCGATCGAATACAGTATCGAGTGCCAGTTGTGCCTCCCCTAGTTTGGGCGTGACAAACTTAGTATCAGAGCAGGTCGTATCCCAGGGAGTCCACAAGCTGTATCTAGTAGAGTCTTGCTTATGGGTGTATTGTGCACCACACTTATAATCAGATGGTTACGTTTTTTTCAATTAATAGATCGTGCTATAGAGCGAAGTTATAAGAACATATGAAATCTAAATCATGCTTTGTGTTTCTTATCTAACAAGCTACCTTCACTCAGGAGATGGCACATCGAGAGATAGGTATGGATCCGAGGGGAAGGTACCACTCGTTCCCCACCGGGTCAGAGGGATAGATTTCCCTTAGAGGCACACAGTGAGTCTCCAGTAGCCCTAGTTTCAGCTTCCCCAACACTTGTTGGAGCCCAGGGAGATGCAGTACCCCCAGCCTCACCAGTTCCATTAGTACCTGAGGCAGCTAGAGACACAGGACCCCTAACACATGTTGTTCCCCCACCAGAGACCGAGGAGCAGGGGATGAGGGACGCAGTTCAGTTGCTGACTAGGATGGTTTCTATTCATGAGCGATAGCTAGAGTCGGGAGCAGATGCCCGGAGAGATCGGACAGGAAGCTCGACAGTACGAGAGTTTCTTCACTTGGACCCTCAATTATTTACAGGATCCAGTTCCACAGAGGATCCCCAGGACTTTATAAACAATATGTATAGAGTATTGAGGGTGATGCATGCCTCCGTCATATAGGCTGTGGAGTTGGCTTCTTTTCGACTACGTGATGTAGTTGTCCTATGGTATGAGGCATGGGAGAGATCTAGAGGACCTGATGCTCCGCCAGCAGAATGGGAGGACTTCTCTGAGGCATTTTTAGCCCATTATTTGCCACGGGAGGTTCGGGAGGCCTGTCTTGACCAGTTTCTTAGCCTGAAGCAGGGGGATATGAGTGTGAGGGACTATAGCCATAAGTTTAATTCTTTGGCGAGGTATGCACCAGATATCGTACGTACCATAAGGGCTAGAGTTCATCATTATGTGGATGGTTTGGGGGATCATCTGATTAGAGACTGTAGGGTGGCATCCCTATCGGATGATGTAGATATTTCTAGCATACAGGCTTTCGCTCAGACTACAGAAGACCTTTCTCGTCGGATTCGTGATACTCACAGGGATAGGAAGCAAAGCAAGAGGGCTCATACTATGGGGTCTTATAGGGAGCCACGGAGTGATTCTAGGCCCCCACTCCATCGATATCTACCTCGGTCAGCAAGTAGTTTCCCACCACAGATGCCAGGCCAGCGGTTTGATCGTTATATTCAGTCAGGACCGGGGCAGAGTTTAGGCCAGCCTGAGGGCCGTCGACAGGAGCATTCCGCACAAATGAGACAACCTACTCCTCCATGTACTCAGTGCAGTAAGCTGCACACCGGGCAGTGTAGACAGGGTTCTAATGCATGTTATCATTGTGGGCAGACAGGACATTTTATTAGCCGGTGCCCAGGGTTAGGCAGAAGTGCATTAGCTCAGCCTTCAGGATACGCAGCAGCCTCTTCGCCCTCGGTCCGTGCTCCCCGACCAGGTCCACAGTCTACTCAGGGTCGTGGTAGGGAGAGAGGTGGAGGAGACACCTCGGGTTCTAGTGGTGGCCAGAACCGCTTTTATGCACTCACATGCCGATAGGATTCGGAGGCATCCCCAGATGTTGTCACAGGTATATTGACAATACATTCTCATAATGTTTATACATTGATAGATCCCGGCTAAATATAGTTTCTGCCCAGGTATTTGCTCTTTGCGATCGCGGCAAATGCTTTGCAATCACGAAGCACAATATTTCTTAGCCCAAAATTTGCCTTTCGCGATCGCGGAAAATGCTTCGCGATCGCGAAGAACAAATGTCTAGCTTTTCCAGACAGTCTCTAGTATAATGGACATAAC
>MU711270.1:0-15005 GCA_026770625.1 Nicotiana glauca | reverse complement strand
TCGTAAGTGTGATTTTGCTCCGTTTTTGAGTTCGTTGGAATCCTGCAGTTTGTATTGCTACTGTTGCAGGAAGGTTTATTCTGTTTTATCCTGGGAGGATTTAATCCATTAACTTGGTAACATGTGATGGGGTTAAAATTCCTTAAGGACACACAAGAAAATTGTGGACTCGGAAATTTCTCATTCTTCTACCTTTCTTTATTTTCTAACAGTTTATTTTTAACACAGTGACGATAACAGAAACGATATAAAGCTTTTTGTAAAATTGTTTAGTTTTGTGAAAAAAATTGTAAATAACAAGTGAAAATTTAAAGTTATACAAATATTACTGATTTATTTCTTGGTCTCCAATCCTTGTTAGTGACAACATATGATTATATCGACATTAACCTTCCGATATGATTGACAATTTTTTGCTTATCGACTACTAATTCAAGTGAGGCACTCTTTATAGAATTTGACTTTACGGATTCAGAAATTGCAACCATATATTACAAGTACTATGTATAAGTTTTCTCAAACAAAAATAACAAAAGAATACATTTTAAAAATTAACTAAAAATGGCTTCATTTGACTATCGAAAATAAAAATAAAATATATATGAGGAAATTAATAAAAATGTCAAATGGAGGTGAAGATTCTCAAAGGAAAGAGGGACTCAAATACCACGTGACAAGATTCTGTGAGTCTGGTTTTTGTGATTCCACCCTGCCATTTGCCAACTCCCCTTATATAATACCCCTACAGACACCACATCACTACCCCAGATCTCACTCTCTCCAACTTCTAATTTTATGTTTTTAGCAAAGAGAAAGTGAAGATCTTGGTGTTCATGTGTTTTCTCAGCAAGTTCACGACATTCTCACCATATGAAAATTTACCAAATAATTACACCTTTCTCACCACTTGAACAACTTTTTGTTCAAGTACATTTAACTTTAGATTTCTATTAGGATTCAGTGCAGCGGTACGCATTGACATTTGGTTATACATTAAAAAAAAATCTGGAAATCGAAGTTTTGGAATCTGATTTAATAGGCCTTGAAGTAGCTCCAAGACAAAGAGTGGTATCGGCTATCGCATTGTATGTAAATCATTTATTTGTTGTATTTAATTCTACCTTCTCTTTTATCATTTGTTTCGAATAAAAAATTACAACATTCATTAGTATATTAAGTTTCGTTTGTTGTGATAGATTTTTGAAGTAAATGCTGGACGCATGAGCTTCTCACCCATTATTTGAGCCGGAAATGCACTAAATCTTTTCCCCTTTCACAGACGCGTTCACATTTGGAGTTAGCTTTTGCTCCGAGGAAAGTGACTCCATTTCTCGAACGTTTTCCGGCAGAGACGATTGATCGGAGTGATCAGAGGTTTCCTCCGTTTTTGCTGCTCTCTGTTCAACGTGGCGATTGGATTTATGTATAAAATAGTTTCGGAATTAGACGGCATTTGGTTTCTCTTTTCCTGTGGCTTTCTGATCGGAATTTTGAATTCTGATTTCATGACCTGGAAAAAACTCTAGAAGTCGTGTGGAATCGTTAATCATATTGATAATTTCCAGGTATTTATTTCTCTTTTGCTTCATAGTAACTTCAATTATTATTTTTTTACCATCGAGTGAAAATATGATTTCTCAACATTGACTGATATAGTAATTCTCATATTCAATATTGACTGATACATTGAATTGTTCAGAAAAGACAAAAATCTGTTCTTTCTTTTGTTTGTTCTTTGTGGTCAATGTTTGGAGTAAATGTGGAGTGTGTATTTGTTCTTAAATGCTGGTACATTGTTCACTTCAATAACGCCCTATAGCGTAAATTATAGAGTAGTAGTTAGTTTGATTGGAAAACAAGTTAACCCTCGTTATCTCACCCTCTGGTAGGGATAAAAATAATGTTATAATCCTAACACTAGTTATATTACGAATTTATAATTCATCTTAAATTTAATTCCGAGATTAATTATCCATTATCACTCATACCAAATTTAAACATAGAGATAAATTCATCTCCAATTAAATCGCGAGGCATAATGCACTTATTTAATCTTGCAAATGGGTACTCTCGCTATGTTTATTTATCTGCCCTGTTCTGCTTGGAGGGCAATTTAATCAACTTCCGGAGTGAAATTAAATATAATTAAGTACCTTTTGAGAAACCAAAATTCTAGATTTAAACACTACATTAGTTGATTTATTTGAAAAATAAACTGATTTCTTTTTTATACAACTTTATAACAAAAAAGCAAGAGGAAGTCATAATTATAGAGCTGGAGTTAGAAACTACTTTTGAACCATTACTAAGTGTTATTTCTTTAAGTAGTTGAGCAGCAATCAGAATTGCAATGTGCTTAACTGCCATAATAAAGAGAGTTGTCACAAAAGTAACAGAAATGTCTTGCAAACAAAATAGTAAAACAGAACCAAATGGGCAAAGCATAGGTGAAGGCTGATTTGTGGCAAATGTCTTTATCGGTAATTGTCTAGTTATTTATTATTAGAGTAATATTGGTTTGAATATTTTTTAATAAATACTGAAAATTCATACAACTGACTCGAATTAATTTAGAACTAAGACAGAGTTAATGGACTTTATACCCTTTTATGTTTTCTCTTTTAGTTGCTTGACTATTATTTGTTCATCTAACATAGTGTAATTACTAGGGGTGTACATAGGTCGGGTTAGTTTGAATTTTGTAATTACTAAACCAAATCAATTGTGTCGGATTATTAAATCTAAAGACCAAATCAAACCAATAAAACTCAGATTTTTCAATCTTGGGTTTTCGGTTTATTCGGGTTTTTCTTCCGGTAAATTCTTCGTAGCACAAAACTTATTACTTGTGCTCAAAATATTTTTGTAATCCTAGTAAGATACAATTATATAAGGTATTTTTCAAGAAAATAATACAAAATATGAGATGTGTCATGCCATTATCCTAAAATATTCAACAATAAAGACAATAAAATTATGTAATATAAATATTGCTAATTAAAAATCCATAATAAAAAATAAACATAATCTAAAAATACTAAGTCATGCTAAAATAAGTGGACTAATAAAGGAGTATTAATTACATGGCTAAACGCTAAAAAAAATAGGTTATGCATTTTTATCTAAATCATTGCAAAACAAAAATTAGATATTCAATACATTGTCGTTCCTAGTATTGAATTGAATGTCTTTTGTTAGCATTAGTGTTGATTTGATTTTGGTTTGGGCTTTTGTTAGCATTATTTAAGTTACTAATATTAATGGCTATAAAACTTATTGGAACATTCAAAAGTTCTAAGTCCAACTTTGAAATAATAATACCTTAAAAGATAAAATTATGAAAAAGTTTAAGAAATATTTATAAATTACACCACAATAAGTATATTTATACATATATTTTTGGTAATTAAGTATATTTATATATTAAATATATCTAAAATTTCTATATATGTAATATCGGGTTAGTTTGGTTTCGGTTTGACTTTCTTTAGTTAAAATCAAACCAAACCAATTATGATTGGGTTTCTTTTTCCAATACCAAACCAAATCATAGTCGGATATTTTTTCTCGATTTGACTCGGCTTATCGGGTTGATACGGTTTGTTGGTTTCCTTTGTACACCCCTAGTAATTACTAAACCAATAGTGACCCAGACAGGAGCGGATTTAGGGGGCGTAAGGGTGCTCACCCGAACCCCCTTCGCCGAAAAATGACACTTTATATGTAAGGCAAAATCTATTTTTTACCTTTATATATTATGTTTTGAATACCCTTAACACAGCCCAAAAGCATAGCTTAGTGGTCAAGGGGGTTAAAAACATTTGCGGGTTCTAGCTACAACCTTTTTAACTTTTTTCTTTTTTCTGAACCCACTTAGCGATAATTTTGCTTCCGCCACTGAACCCGGAAATTTTGTTTCAATACAAAGGGAATGAGATGAAACAGGAAAAAACAAAGGAATTAATAAAGCCATAAGTTTTTTCTCAATTGAACGATAAGAATGACGAAAGACAAAGAAAACCAGGAATTGCTGACTAATAGCGTGTTTGGCCAAGCTTTTGGAAGGAAAAAATGTGCTTTTGAGGAGAAGGAGAAGTTGTTTTGGAGAAGCAGAAAAAAGTAGTTTTTCTCTAAAAACACTTTTTTGAGAAGCACTTTTGAGAAAGATGACTTCATTTGTTTGCACTTAATGAGGGTCTGAATCTTAATCATTCAGATCTCAAACATTAAGTGTGTTTGCTTTTAAAGTCTGAATCTCAATTATTCAGATCTTAATCATTAAGTGCTTTTGTTTTTTTTTACTTTACAACCACTTAATGGGTCTGAATAGGTATGTATGATTAAGATCTATAACAGAGACTTAATTTCATTAAGATGTTATCACATATTCATTATTAACTGTCGCAACCGCCTACCATTATCAACTACCACCACTACCACCACCACCACCACGTCACCTTCATCCTAAATCATAGTTGCCACCATTATCGACCATCACCATCCACTATCCCCACCAGTTCGACTACCATCATTCTCACTCACAATCAACACTCATCCACCTAACTACCACAACTGACTACCCTATCACATCAACAACCAAAGCCGGCACTGGTCATCATTATAAGCTACCACCACCCACACACTACCTTCCTCAGTCACAACGACTACCACCACCCGCCATTATTAACTATCACCACCACCATCCTTAATCATAATCACCGCCACTACCAGTCACTACTAGCTACTAGCATGAACCACCATCATCAACCAAAACTACCACCAACCATAACTTTTAGTCGACATTCACCCGTTAGCCATCACCACCAACAAATATCATATTTTTAAAAACTATATATTTTATTGATAGAATATTAGATTGGTTAGTACATCATTTGAATTTTATGTTTATTAATTTTTAATTAAAGATAAATTTTATACATTCAGATGTTAAAAATCAAACAGATTTAAATATTTAATATTCAGATCTTAATGCACATCTTAATTTATTCAGATGTCATTTGTTTTTTTTAAGATTAAGACGTCTGAATCCGAATATACATCTGGATACCAAGATGTGTATTAAGATTAAGACATCTGAATATATTAAGATGTGTATTAAGATCTGAATAGAAATAATTAAGACTGTTTGATTTTTAACATCTTAATGTATAAAATTTATCTTTATTTGGAAATCAATAAACATAAAATTCCAATGAAATACTAAATAATCTAATATTCTATCAATAAAAAATATAATTTTTTAAAATATGATAGTTGGTGGTGGTGATGGTTAACAGGTAGTTGAGGTGGATGAGAATGAATATGGTCGTCGGAGTGGTGGGGATAGTGGGTAGTGATGGTCGATAATGGTGTCGGCTATGTTGAGAATGATGGTGGCGTGGTGGTGGTTGAGTATGGTGGTGGTGGTGGCATAGTAATAGTTGATAATGTTAGGCGGTGGCGGCAGTTAATAATGAATATGTTATGGTATCTTAATGAAATTAAGTCTCTGTTACAGATCTTATTCATACAGACCCATTAAGTGATTATGAAGTAAAAAAACAAACATGCTTAATGACTAAGATCTAAATAATTAAGATTCAGATTTTAAAAACAAACGCACTTAATGTCTGAGATATGAATGATTAAGATTCAGATCTCCATTAAGTGCAAACAAATGAAGATGTATTAATCTTAATACACATCTTGATATTCAGATTCAGACTTCTTAATCTTTAAAAAAAAAACAAATGAGGCTAGAAGCAGTTTTCAAAAGCTTGGCCAAATACTAATTACTGCTAAACAATTCTTTTCTGATTAATTAACCAAACATAAATTACTTCTCACCAAAAGCACTTTTTTTAAAAGTACTTTTGAGAAAAGCACTTCTCAAAATAAGTTAATTTTAGAAGCTTGGCCAAACGGACTATAAGATAAATTTAACGGAAAAGGGCTAAATATATCCCTCTACTTTCAATTATTGTTTACATGTACCTTTCGTTATACTATTGGGCTATACATACCCCTACCGTCATACTTTGGAACAAAAATATCCCTATTTTGGATGGAGTGCCACGTGGCAGCACCAGATTAAATAACTCATTTCTTATTTTTTTACCCAATCCGTTTTACAAAATACCCACAACCCGAACCATATTTTCATTTTTCGATTTTTTTAAAGAATTTTCTTTTTGTAAAACTTAAAAAAATTGCAAAAATCATTTTTTAAACCAATTTTTTTTTTTTTATAAAAACTGAAAAAAATTGTAAAACAGATTATTTTTTTTTCAGTTTTTAACACAATATTTTCGTTTTTTAAAAACTGAAAAAAAATATTTCCAACAAAATAATTTCGCTTTTAGAAAAATGTTTTTTTCTTTATTTTTTCAGTTTTTTTAAAGATTTTCTTTTTATAAAAATTGGAGAAAAAAAACTTGTAAAAACTGCTATTTTATTTGTAAAAACAGGAAAAAAAATTGATTTTTAACAAAATATTTAATATTTTAGTTTTTTAAAAACTGAAATTTAAAAAAAAAACTGGAAAAAATGAAAATATGGGTCGGGTTGTGGGTTTTTTTAAAAACGGGTCGGGTAAAAAAATGGGTCGTTTTAATCTGGTGTTGCCACGTGGCACTCCATCCAAAAATAGGGGTATTTTTATTTTAAAGTATGATAATAGGGGTATAGATAATCCAATAGTATGACGGTAGGGATATGGATAGCCCAATAGTATAACGAAGGGTACAGATAAACAATATTTGAAAGTAGAGGGATATATTTAGCCATTTTTCGTAAATTTAATTAGAAGAATTCGTTTGGGAGGTAGTAGTATAAGAACCAACTCCTTTACAGCAATTAAGCAAGAACTTTCCAAAAGCAGGTGTACTTTATTAAGGAGCCACCTTTTAAGTTGTGACTACTTTGCAGTGTTCATTTATGATGGGCAAAAGGAATATTATATTCATAATACTATTTTGCATAGAAATTTCCATTCTAATGTGCACATATTAGGTGGTAGCTAGGAAACTTATGGGACTACAAATCGTAGGACTTAATCAGAGACGATAACTCCAAGGATACAGAAGGATTGGATGAACGATATGGTCAATGTAGGAGTTGAAATTAGGAGTGACCCATCTTCCCATACCCAAACTTCAAATGCTAGTTTCTCATCAAAATCACTACTTTGTGTCATGCTCTCATTAAATGGGTTCATGGGCTGTTACATTAAGTCATGTGCCTTGGATTTTGTAGGTTGTTTAACTCATTTAGTACTCTTAATTCGAATCATGTTATTTATAGGCATTTGTATATGTTAAAGATATTACATATGGACTTAATTATAAGAGTATCTTTCTAAATTGTGATTTATGTTTCTTTAAATATTTTATTTAATTAATACTCCACTAATTCAAAATAGTAAGAGTAGATTAGAAAAAGATTAATAAATGACTTCTTATTTTTTACAACGTCAAATATTTTGAAACAAATTTAATTTGTCAAACAATTAATATTTGAGATTGGAGCAGCATTGAGCAAGTTCATAACGATTAGATGATTAAAAGAAACAGGGTATATATTTTTTGATCCAACATCCCTCGCACTCCATGCCCATTTTTTCTCCTTAAGACTGAATGACTGATCCAGCACCTAGCAGGTAAAATTCCACATTATCATTTCTTTTAATGAATAATGGAACTCAAATTTGTTTCCGCTGCTGAAGTTTAAAAACGGATCCTCTTTTCATTTTCTTCTTGGACATTATTGTGACGAACGCATATATAGTGACTGTCTTTGTTGAGAACGGTAAAATTAAAGATTCTACATCGAAATCAACAGCAAAATGCTTATTTTGTCAAATTCATAGCTCAAGACAAATCTTTGTTGCTTACCAAGGTACGGACTTAGTTAATATTTCGTGTAAACTTCAAAAGGAAAATGTAGTTGCCACATTCATTACGCAACAGCGATATGGATGGCTAAATCTAAACCTTCTTTTCACAAATTTGTTCTCCAGCCATGTTGGGGTTCGGCCTGACGGTATCCTAAGGTCCTGATATTAGGCAGCTCTAGATTGGACTTCGCCATATAAACTATGCTAACGTACAGAAAACTTAGACATTCATTTGTCCGTGAAGATCTAAGTCAAATTTTGGTTTAGGAATATGAATCGATTGTAAATTCCAAAGAGGAACATTGATTATAGTGTAGAACTCTGCAAATTCGATCACTGTCTCATTAGAGATCCAATTACTGTTATGCCCATGTCCTTTTGATAGATTAGGCAAGCTACATTAATTATGATAAAGTAGTCATGTTCAAAGTCCTCCAAATTTGTGCTTTACGGTCGTTAAATGGAATCATCCTTATGTCCTCGTTGTGCACAAAGCCATACTTTGTCATGAATAGCTTCTTTATAAGACCCCTCTTCTTTACTGTTTAAATTCAACAAACCTCCAAGAATCCTTCTTATTCTCTCCTTGATTTCTTCTTCTAATGTGTTGCCTCTAGGTCGCTACAAGCAGTGATCAAGTCTTGGCAATCATGGCATGCAGTTGTGTATCCATAATAAGCTCTCCTGTGACCAAAAGCTCGAAAGATACGTGGAAGGAGCAAGACAACTTTCGGAGTTCATTTTCGAGCAAAGGGACTCATGGAAAAGCTCAAATGAGAAGATCCTATTCCGACAACCACCTGTGTTGTCGTGCAAATCGTATCCAGAGTTTAGCAACACAGCCAAAACTGAAGAATAGTCATTCTACAGGAGGTCCCTTTAAACTTCAGTTGTCAAGTTCATTCCTCCCTGATTCTCTTCGGTCGTTCTTGTTTGATATTGACACCAATAAGGATATTAACATAGATGGCGTTATCTTTGAGACTGATCCTGACCATGATCATGATCATGACAACGACGGGATGGAGGTTGAGGACGAGACAAGAAGGTCCAATTGGATTCGAAGGCTCGTGGAACTTCGGAGAAATTGGATAGAGAAACAGAAGAATAACGACACTGCAGAGATGCTCGACATGGAAAATAGTGGTGGAGATTGCGAGGGTGAAGGTTGTGAAGTAGACTATGAAGATGACAATGATGCAGTTGGGGAGATGAACATTGATAGAGAATCCTTCTCCAGGTTGTTAAGGCGAGTCTCCTGGTCAGATTCCAAGCTTTTCTCTCAGCTGGCTTTCTTATGCAACATGGCTTATGTTATTCCCGAGATTAAGGTTTGTTCACTTGTCCTGGACATGCATAAAGCTGGTTATTATTTCTTTATTACTAATTTGCCCATTATCATCTGGATTCAATCTTTACCTTCCTTATCCTCCCACTAGTAATAAGCTATTTATTACTAGTATTCATCATTGTGTATTTCTTTTGTGTGTGTTTTTCCTTCTTTCCTTACTGTGCAAAAAAGGACATAACATGCATGACAATTGACAGAAAGCTGTTGAACATTACATCCATCATAGTGAAAACTACCAAAGAAAAGATCCCAGATTTTCCCCCTTTCAGCTTTGGTCGTTATTTTTAGAGGTCATTATCTGAAGTAAATGGTTTATCAGTATTTGGCACTTGCCTTTCATTTCCAAGGCAAGGGGATTTCTTTGCACGGGAAGCCTTAGGCCACATAATAACACTGAAACCAGAACAAGGTAGGTACATTTACCTGGACAGCCATATGCAGTGCTCAACGACGGCCTCCCAGTGCGGTCCCAAACATCTTTTCCTAGTTGATGTTAAACAAGTTTACCATAGCTGTACTTCAGTTAAATAGTCATTTAATCAAGAGGCGCCTAGAGCAATTCACGCCTTTAGGTCATTCTTAATCTACCCCACCTTTGAAGAAATTCTCCCGCTTGTGGCATCATTGATTAATTACTACTAGAGTACTAGTATTTATTTTAAATTGTTCTCATCAAGTCTAAGAAGTGAAAATCACTCCTCCAATATGCAGCCCGAGGATTTAGAAAGATGCTATGGCCTGGACTTCGTAACATCTTCCTTGGTGAAAAAAGCAGAAGCTATGGCTATCAAAGCCAAGTTCGACAAGGATTCAACTCGTATTCCAGTGCCATCATCAGACAGTGCAGTGCCTTATACAGATAAAACAGAGGAAACTGAGCATAAGCATCTACCTCGGCCATCTGTTGCTTATGATATAGCAGTTTCGGCAGCATCTTATGTCCAAACCCGTGCGAAGGACCTATTATCACTTGGCAGTGAATCCAATTTGGCAGTTGATGATGTGGCCTTGAAAGGCAAGAAAGAGGGTTTAACAGATGAAAAAGATAACTCTTCCCCAAGGGTATACAAGTCAGAGATGGCTGCTTATGTAGCTGCATCAACAATGACAACAATGGTTGCTGCTGATGAGGAACAAAAACTGGAGGCAGCAAGGGACCTTCAATCACTTCAGTCCTCACCTTGCGAATGGTTCATTTGTGATGACTTAACCACATATACTCGTTGTTTTGTTATTCAGGTACATAAATTCTAGTGTAGAAATAGAACAGTTCAAATAAACAATTGGATATCCAATAGAGTGGGATACTGAAAACATACTTTTTACGAGAAAAATGTGGGTATTATTCACTTTCACCAGATTGACAAGCTATTCATGTGTGAACTGCAGGGATCAGACTCATTGGCATCATGGCAGGCAAATCTCTTCTTTGAACCCAGCAACTTTGAGGTAGGCATCAGTAGTGACTCTTTATATCTTGTACTATCTATTTATTCTTTGATAGGAAAATCTTGTATTTATAATTATGGAGAAGATGAACTGAATCAACTACAAATAATTTCATTTTCACAGGAAATGGATGTGTTGGTTCATCGAGGAATTTATGAAGCTGCAAAAGGAATATATGACCAATTCATGCCGGAGATAAGGGAGCATCTGCAGAGGTTTGGCAACAAGGCAAAGTTTCAATTTACCGGCCACTCTCTTGGAGGAAGCCTCTCACTTTTGGTCAACTTAATGCTGCTAACCCGAAAGGTCGTCAAACCATCCTCTCTTCTACCAGTTGTCACTTTTGGATCACCATTTGTGTTCTGTGGTGGTCAAAAAGTGCTCAATGATTTGGGTTTGGATGAGAATCATGTGCAATGTGTGATGATGCATAGAGACATTGTTCCGAGGGCATTTTCATGTGTCTACCCAAACCATGTGGCCCAAGTCCTCAAACGTTTGAATAGTACATTCAGATCCCATCCCTGTCTGAATAAGAATGTGAGCACGCCTCTCTTTCATAGTTTCTACATTTAGAATTTTGGAGTTACTTTAAATCCCATCCAGCGACCGAGAAAAAAAGTTACATTTACATTTTTACAACTCAGATGTTACTTCCAGCTTAGTGTAACAATCTAACCCACCCTGGTACATGTGCTTATTTTTGCAGAAAATGTTATACTCTCCAATGGGAAAAATATTCATCATCCAGCCTGATGAGAAATCATCCACTCCTCACCCTTTGCTTCCTCCGGGCAGTGGCCTTTATACCCTAGACAACAACCATTGTGCATTTACTAGGAGAGCTTTCAGAGCCTTTCTGAATTCTCCACACCCATTAGAAATTCTAAGTGACCCTACAGCATATGGTTCTGGTGGTACAATTCTCAGGGACCATGACTCGAGCAATTATCTGAAGGCTGTGAACAGCATTATAAGACAACGGAAGAAGCTCCTTGTCCGGAGAGTAAGAAAACAGAGGAACATTATTTGGCCATTATTGGCTTCACAATCTCCACATGCATGGAGCCATGAGCGCAACATGGAAACTAGAGAAATATTAAGAAAGGAAATAATGTCAATCGTTTGATTTCTTAGCGAGAATTCATACCCCCTCCCTTGAGTCTTCTCTTGCCTCAGACGTGCCAAATTACAAACTGTTAGAAGAGTAACCTCATTTGAGAAATCTTCCTGCCAACTAGAACCTCTTAAGTTATCCTACAACATAAGATTTTGACAGAACCATACGAGGGAGAAAATGGTTCAGCCAATTATATGAAGACTGTTGATGTATCATATAGCAACAATGTGCTGATTTATCAGGAAAGCAATAAGCAAAGGAGACTGGTATGGCTACTATTCTTCACACTGCAATATTGACGTGCATGGTGTTAGTAACGATCTTCCGAAACGGAGAATGGATATAGTAATGACAGAAATCATAAGAGGAAGTACAGGAAATGTTTCTAAAAGTTGTCAAATCATATCATCTTGTATATAGTCTAGCGAGTCACAACACCTTGTCAAGTAAATGTATCATGGAAATAGTTGTTAATAATGTAAATAAAATGTCACTTGTGAGTTGTGAAGTCTTGCTTGAAAACTAGTGATAAGATTTTGGAAGCTCCTCTCCCATCATCCACACAGCATCAGATCAGTGAAAGGTTCATAATGCTCTCTCTCCTCATCACAACCAAGAAGCTATACTAAGTTGTCCTATATTGTTCAAAGTTGTTTCAAGTACCTGATGTGAGCACTCATCCATATAAAGCACAGACATGTTATAGAAACACACACTCCTCCTTTCAGATATTAAAAGAGGAAACGTTTCAAGAGATAAGTGTCAAAGTGGACCAACAGATTTGAAAGGTGAACTGGTGATTTGAGAAAGTGGATGCTAGCTAATGCATAAATTTAACTCTCTGCTCAATGTTATTCAATTTTATCAGCAGACAAAGGCAACAAGCTGTCACTGTTTAGTTATATACGCTTTCAGAAGCATTGCTCTTCTCCCAATTGTCATTTCCAGTTTTATTGAGAATTATAGAGACAGCTATAGAACTTGTACATTTATAAAACCTTCTTGTTGCTTTATGATGAATTTACTTCACCTATTAAAAAGTAAAACTATACGTCAGCCAAAAATGTCACGAGCAAAGACAATATCACAATCCAAATGACCAGAAAAATATGAAACTCAGAAATGGTAATTCATCAATAATCATACTCTATTTGATATAAGATACTTTTTTAAAAATACATTCCTCCGAGGATAACCTATTACAGAGTAAATAAACAGAGACTAGCTTCAGTTCTCACCCTTCAACCTGCAGGTACTTTCAAAAACTCCTCTAAATTCACATAAATGAGAAGAAAAAAAAATACAGATTGGCTAAACAAGTCTGAAAACTGACTTTAGGAAAATTTCATCTTAATCCTCATAACTATCCTAAATTTAACTTTGACTTCTAACTTCTAAGACGCAGGGTGTCTCACTTTTCCTCTTGTTCATTCATAACTTCTTCATTCCTCCTCCTTCTCATCTAAGGCTATAAGGTATTTTTCCTGTAGCTTAGCTACTTTAAAGGCATCAATAATGCTAGTTGGGTTTTTCATATCCACCATAGTCTTAATTTCTGGCTTCAGTCCTGCAATAAAACACGACAAATAGAACATCTCCAGGATAGGCATCAATCATGTCGCACTGAACCTTCTCAAAACTTACTAGGTATTGCTCAACATCCATTTCCTCAGTCTTTTCAAGACTCCTAAATTTGGCCATTACATTCATGGGTTTAGGACCAAACCTTCAGACAGATGTCAATGCAGAATTTCTCCCAAGTAACCGATCCTCCATTGTCCTTAAAATAGCATTGATACCAAATATAAGCCTCACCCTTAATGTTCAAGGCAACATATGCCATTTTCTTATGCTCTGGAATTTGACAAAGGTCGAACAGGTTGTTGCACCGGAATATCCAGCCCTTTAGGTTTTCAAGGTCAAATTCGGGGAATTTGAGTTTAATTTTTGGGGGTTTGTTAATGCTTGAGTGTAACATGGAGGTCAGGTGGTTGTTGTATTGGGAAAAATTGGATTTATATTGAAAATGACGGCATGACACGTGGACTGGTCAAATGGTCAAAGCATAACAATTGAGAAAAAGGCACGGGAGATAACAGATACGGGAAGAAGAAGTTAAACAGGCACGAGAAGCAGTTTAGACACGACTCTCGTACCAATTCAAGTCATTTAAAGCCAACGGATCGGAAGGCATTGAAGACATGAATCTGAAGACAAAAAGGAGTCCAAATTTAATATTAAATACCTGATACGTTAGAAAACTTGTATTTAATATGAATGATTGTGTAACGGCTTATTTAATGTCATTTATTACTCATAATTGACTCATTAAAGTTTAGGTTTCATTCCATTACCTAGAATCAACTATAAAGGGAAGAAGTCTCATCACTTGTAAGGACACGAAATATCATCCACATCATATTGAAATACAAATTTCTTTACTGCTTATTCTTATTCTCAGAAAGCCTATTATACTTTTTGGTCTCTTGATTATCAGTAACCCGATTTCTTATCTTAAATTCTAGTTTTGACTAAATTATTATTTTTTGGTTAAACAAATTGGTTCTGTTACCGGGAATCTGATAATCTATTTCTTTTAAATTGCACTTTACTAATTGATATCATCATGGCAAGCAACAACAACAACAACAACAACAATGCTGTTGAAAATCAAATCCATCAGGGTCAAGGGGATTTGCACAACATTAACATAGTTCCTTCCCCTCAAACTTCTCCACGTCAATCTCGTGAAGGTACTCCTGCACCAGAATCACATGCTAACGAGCAAGAGCAATCAGAACATTTTGAGGGACCAGAGGAAGCTTTGCAAGGAATAATTGATGCACGGGTTAGCCAAGCTCTTCAAGCGCTAGTTAGTCGGTTACCTGTTGCGCCGCTCACACCTTCACCTAATAACAATACACTGGAGAATCCTCGTTCTGGCCTTGTTAACACAAACGAAGGAACCCCCAGTGAACCACGAGAAGTGGATCCAGGTAATACAAATAATTCTTATTTAAAAAATTTGGTACTAACTTTGCAGACACAGCTCAAAGAACAAAGCGGGCGCGTCGAGCAAATACCTGGTGTTCCCCCAATAATCAAAGGAATAGATACGGATAAATACTCACAACAACCTTGGAAACCGAGTGTTGCTCCCCTTCCAATCCCTAAAAAGTTCAAAATGCCTG
>MU711269.1:0-11607 GCA_026770625.1 Nicotiana glauca | reverse complement strand
AAGTCCGAAATCATTATACGAACCTGCTGGAACCTTCGGATCCCAATTCCGAGGTCGTTTACTCAAAAATCCAATCATGGTTCATTCTTTCAACTTTAAGCTTCCGAAATGAGAATTCTCTTCCCAAATCAACTCCGAATTTCCCAAAATCAAATTTTGACCACGCGTACAAGTCATAATACCTGAAATGAAGCTGTTCATGGACTCTGACTGTTGAACGGAGCGCCAGTACTCAAAACGACCGATCGGGTCGTTACACTTGGTAAGGTCATTTAGCTATTGGTTGGCTTCTAGGACAACTCTGGGTACGCTCGACGATGAGCGTATTTTTAAGTTAGAGAGGATGTGACGACCCGACCCGTCGTCTCATGTGTTGTTGCTCCATTTTCCCCGTTTATTGCTTCTTCATATTTCATTATCGGAATGTGGTGTGTGAGAGTTGATTTGGAATGGTTTTTATAAGAAATAAGGCACTTAGTCTCTTTAAGGAAGGCCTAAGTTGGAAAAGTCAACCGGACATTGACTTACGAGTTATAGGGATCGGATGTGATTTCCGGTGATTTGGTTATCTTCGGGGGATAATTTGTGACTTAGGAGTGTGATCAGAATTGAATTTGGAGGTCCGGTGTAGAATTAGGCTTGAATTGGCGAAGTTAGTAATTTGGCGAAATCCGGTTGATAGGTGAGATTTTTTATCCGACGGTCGGAATAGGATTCCGAGAGTTGCTGTAGCTTTGTTGGGTGATTTTGGATATGTGTGCAAATTTTCAGGTCATTCGGACATCATTTGGTTGGGTTTTCGATCGAATGCGTGTTTCGGAAGTTTTGAAGAAACTTAGGCTTGAATCCGATGTGAATTGATGATTTTAGTGTTGTTTAATGTGTTTTGATGATTGGAACACGTTCGTATGATGTTTTGGGATATGTTGGTGCTTTTGGTTGAGGTCCCGAGGGCCTCGGGGTAATTTCGGATGGCTTAACGGAAGTTTTGAACTTGGAAGAAATTGCAGATTTTTGCCCAGCTGTTGCAGACCTTCGCGTTCGCAGCCATAGGGAGTTTTGTAGACCATCGCATTCGCGGGGGCTTCTTCGTGTTCGGGTATAAGGGGCCTGGGGCCCTGTTAGTTTGTTCTTCGCGTTCGCGACACCTGGGTCGCGTTCGCGTAAGGTGAGTGACTGAAGCATCGCGTTCGCGTTTGGTTGGTCGCGTTCGCGTAAGAGGATGAGCTGGAGCATCGCGTTCGCGGACCTGGATTCGAGTTCGCGTAAGGGAAATTGTGGTCAACGGAATTTGTTCTTCACGGACGCGGGGGTGTTGACCGCGTTCGCGTAAGGTAAAATCTGGGCGTCCAGAGGGCTTTTTATATCATTTCATCTGCGACCCAATCATTATTTTCCTCCATTGTTGACCACCTCAAGAGCTTTTTGGTAGAAATCGAAGAGGGTTTTGACGGGAATTGATTGGAGGTAAGTCTCGTGACCTAGAAACGCCATTTTATTGAAGATTCAAACTTTAATTCTTGGAAAAATTGGGTAAAAACTTGAAGAACTAGGGCTTGGTTTTTGAAATAAAAATTTGGGATTTGAAAGGGAATTTGAACTCCGATTTTGGTAAATTTGATATGTACGGGCTCGTGGCGAGACGAGGAATCCGGTAATGTGAGTTTTGTAATTTTTTGAGAAGCGGTCCCGAGGCTCGGGTTTTGCTAGTTTCAAGATTTTTGCTATATTTTGATTGTTTTCGATTGGGTATTGTTCCCTTGGCACAGTGTGATGTATTCGCTCTGATTTTGGTTAGATACGACGCACGTGGAGGCCGATTTGAGGGGCAAAGGCGTTGCGAGCTAGAGATTTCGCTGGTTCGAGGTGAGTAATACTTGTAAATGATATCCTGAGGGTTTGAAACCCCGTATTTGCACATCATAGTGTTGTATCGAGGTGACTTGTATGCCGGATAGCGAGCGTGGGGTAGAGCACCATTGGGGATTGTGACTTGGTCCGTCCCGATTGATGAAATTACTTCGTATTTGGATGAAACTACTTGTTATCATCATAATTTGGAATGATTTCTATGTTTGGGCTTCGTGCCAACTATGTGAATCCTTCAGGGATTGATATCGCTGCTTTCGCATTATTTTTGCATACTATTTGATCTCAGTCTAGGGTTTTTATGCGATTTTGCAAATTCGGCCATTTTTCATGATTTGAAAAGTTAAATGATATCTTACTGACGTTTTGAACTGAGAACTGTTATTTGAATATTGCCCTAGCGGCTTATGTGCATTTCTGGATTGAGCATGGATCGGGCTGCGCACTGTAGCAGTGTTATATGTGCATTCCTGGACTGAGGATGGATCGGGTTGCGCGCCGCAGCGCTGTGATACTGATATTGCACTTGGGCTGGAGGAGCCCCTCCGGAGTCTGAACCCCCACAGTAAGCGCGGGTACCCAAATGGATCGGGCTGCGCGCCGCAGCGGTCATGTGCATTGCATTGCATTCATGCATTGGTTCATATTTGTACTACGTGGCATGATATTCAGCACTCTCATATCATTGGCATTCATGTTATTTCTTGCACTGTTACCAGATACCCTGGTGTTATTTGTTAATGGAGTGTTGTACCCGAGGAGCTGACTTATGTGCGAACTTGCACTATCTGATTATGCATTCATTTGCTGGACTTTTGGGAAAAGAATATTTTCAAAAGAGGTTTTTAACTGAGCTAGATATTTTTCTAAAGGATTTTCACCAATTTACTGTTTTTTCAAAGGGTTGTGCTATTCCATATAGCATGATGAAGTGCTCTTACGTGATTTCTTGCCGCTCAGTTATTATTTACTCTTATTACTCACTGAGTTGGAGTACTCACTTTACTCCCTCACCTCGCGTGCAGTTGTAGGTATTGTTCACCGGTAGCGGATTATTAGCGGATTTAAGGTATTGCTATTACAGCTGAGCAAGGTGACCGCCAGCGTTCGCGACACCAGACTTCATCTTTGAGCTCCAGATTTTATTTTGTATATATTACTGGCCCTGTAGTGGTGTTTAGTCTTATTTAGATGCTCGTGACTTGTGACACCCCGGTCGGGTTGTGTTGGGTTGAAATTAATAGTTTTTAATGCCATTAAGTTGTACTTTCTATTCATTTATGTTTAATAATTGATAAAGGGAGGATTTGGGTTAGTTGGCTGGCCTTGTCTTCACGAGAGGCGCCATCACGACCGGGTATGGAAATTGGGTCGTGACAGCAATATTTCAATCAGCTAGTCTATAGTGCACACCAGCTCCTATCAGTGCACCTCCACTCTAGAGTTTTTAGGGTGTTTACTCAGGCCGCCAGGGTCAATTTCAAGGTCATCATCCACATCAGACGAAATATTGATATACTTGTGGCGATCCGAGGCACATTGTTTGGTTTTGCCCTCGAGCATCGAGCAGTTCTCAGCATCAGGGTTCTCGTGCCATGGTCCCGGCACTGGGTGTTCTTCCACTCGCTCAGCCAGCTAGAGGTAGGGCTCAGACAGTTTGAGGTGGAGGTCGAGGAATTAGAGGTGGAGGTCAGGCCGCTAGAGGTGGAGGCCAGTCATACAGGGCCCATCCTCGAGTTGTAATTTAGAGTGGTAGGGCCCAACCCTGTTGCTATGCTTTTTAGCCAAGCCTAAGGTTGAGTCATCTGACACAGTTATCACAGGTACGGTTTCAGTTTGCAGTAGGGATGCCTCAATATTATTTGATTTGGGTTCTATTTATTCGTATGTGTCATCCTATTTTGCTTCATATTTGTTTGTGCCTCGTGATTCTTTGAGTGCTCCCGCGTAGGTGTCCACACATATGGGGGATTCTATTATTGTAGATCATGCCTATCATTCATGTGTGGTTGTAATTGGGGGTCTTGAGGCTCATGTAGATCATCGTATGAGACATCATATGAGTCTATTGGCACATTGTGGCATCATATGAGACTTTTGATCATGTCCGGCGTGGCTTATTGCCTGAGCGGTTCGTACTGGGTGATATGAGATCATTGGATCTAGGATCAGTGCAATCTGATTATATGAAGTATATTAAGGATCTAAGACCATTATTTGGTTCAGAATGGGTGATGGTTCTTATCAGGAGTATAGACCCAATGATTTGTTGATTCGATAGTTGGGTATGAATTTCTACACACCTCTTCCGTCTTGACAGTATTGTAAGAGTTAGAGCAAGACCTATGTAGGTCATGAGGTGCAATGGGAGCATCAGATTCGTGAAATTTTGACTAATTGATCGGAGAATGTTATTGTGGTCCTGTGAGTAAAGTGGTTCAAAGTGTGAATTTAGCTAAGGTATGCAGTCCTGTTTTGGTGCCGCAGCTAAGATTTATAATGCTGAAAATCTATACCCAAGCAAAATAAGAATAGAACTGGGCCGGAGATGCAGCATAGCATAAAACTATGCAGTTTGACCTATGGAAAATCATTTTTACTCCCAAGAAATCAGTTGAATGAAATGCGGTATTGACTTCAAACCAAAGTTGGACCAAATTTAAGACTAAAAGGAAATAGTTTTTCAAAGAAGCATAGTAGAGATCTAGAAATTAATTTCCAAACAGAAGACTTCAAATAACAAACTGAATCCATAACAAAAACTTGAAGCTGTCCATTTTTGCCGAAGGACTTAATTAAGGCGATAAATTAGAATGGTGATGACGAGATGGAACATAGATTCACCATATGGTGTTATAGCAGCCATGAATCCAAACAAATTTAAAATCCACTTGAAGCCTCACAGAAATCAACAGAAGAAAAAAAGGAAGAAACCAACAGCCAAAATAGGATAACCAACTAAGAAAAAATCAGTAAACCCAATGACACATATTAATTTAACTCATAACGAATCAGATTAAGTGAAGGGAGAAGAAATCAACATGTTAATTTGAAATTCTTTCAATAATAACAGAAGATTACATTGTTTTGCTCCAAAATTCCCACTGAAAATAGCAACAATATCGAGAAGAAATCGCAAGCCAAATCCCAATCGCAAAAACTCGGACAGAACTCAAAACGGCACCAGAATTCCGAACCCAAACACGAACTCCAACTTAAAATTCAATCAAACTCCATTTTAACACATAAAAATTTCGAAAATGGAAACAAAGGAAACAACCCCCCTCCCCCCCTTTTTTTTAATATATTTTTCTAATATCCAAATAAAAGAAAAACCGAAGAGATTTGTATATTTTTTCAAGAGATAGACTAGAATTTTTAGAAGGAAAATATTGAAACTCTACTAACCCTAGAACTTTACCTCTCAAAAATCTCTCCGAAAGTCTGTCTAACCTTTTCTTCCAAAATTCCTCTAATGATCAGGCAAAAACCTGATGAATGAAGGGTAAAGATCACTTGAATTCATTCCTACGCTCCCCATTCATCCAACATATGCCTTCTAGAGGTTTCCAACACATGAGAAGAGAGGTGAGGATGAGAGAATCTGTCAGATACCGTTAGCATCTTGATGACGTGGTGAGATGGGGGGGTGCGCGGGTGAACTCGCCTGAGTTTCAGGCGAGTTGGGGCTGGCTCGAATGAGGCAGATGAAGGAGAAATGAGAGAATGAGCTATTTTTGGTCTCTAGGTTTAGGGTTTCTTTTTCTAATGTTAAGCTTAAGTGGGGCGGGTCAAACCCGATCTGGGCTGGGTGGTTTTATGTTAGGGATTGGGGTAAATGGTGGTTTGGGTGGAGAATTGGGCTTCAGAACTTTCCCTTGGCACAATTTAGGGCTTAATCAAGGTTTCCCCCTTTTTGTTATTTGTTTTTGATCTTTTTTCTTGACTTTAAACTATGGGTGTTAAACGGGTCGGGTTGACCCGGTTCCAGACTGGCCCAGACTGGTAGAACCCAGAACCGGCCCGAACCGATAAGAGGGGGCTGGGCTAGGCTGGGTAGGGGTTGGGACGGTTTAATTATTTGAAACGGGTAACCGGCTCGGTTTAACCCGGTAGAGTTACTGTTCACTCTTATCGGATTAACCGGCCCGGATCGGCCCGATTTAATGGCTACTTTTTTTTTTTTTTAATATTCAAATAGTGGGCACCACAGACCGTTGGCAACGGTCAGACCATTTATTGGTCCGTTGGCCAACGGAAATATTGCACAAATAGCCTTTTTTTTAATTTTTAACCCTTTTTCAATTTACAAAACTAACCTTCTCTAAAACTATAAATTACCCCCCTCTTCTTCATTTCTTCACTCAGTACTCATTTCTCAATCTCAATTTCTCTCATTCTTTCATTCTCCATTCTCCAATTTGCAAGACTTCAAGTCTTCAATTCATCATTCCATCCTCTAATTTTATTTGGATCTCTTTTCTTGAATTTAATTTATCGTATTTTGTCATTCGGAATTTGAAGTTTGAACAATTGAAGTTCAAAATTAAAATACTTGCTTGACGTTTGTTCGTGGTAACATCGGAATTGTGTAATCAAGTGCTCAATTTATTGTCGAATTCGGTGCACTCCCTCCAACTCTTTCTCTTATTTAATATTTTAATTGCATATTTAATTTTAGCTTATACTTTAATTTTTACAATATGTTTAATGCTGCTAAAAGAGCGTGTAAAAGAGTTACTGGTAGGGGAAATAAAAAAAGAGGTGGTTCTTCAGCATCTGGTAGTAATAGTAATAACCCATTATTATTTACACATATTTCCGAATCATCGCCTAATGATAATGTAGATACAGATTATGAACAATTGCAAGAATATTTTGGAATAGAAGATAATGAAATAGGAATGGAAGATGAGATACCAGCTACACCTACTAGTGTTGGAGTTGGTAGTGTTGGGGTTGCTACAAGGGGTGGTGGTCGTGGAACTAGTAGTAGACCAACAATATTTAAACTATGCACTGGCAGATGGTCAAATGGCGCGAACCATAGATGCATCTATTACCCCGCTCGTAAATCATACATGTGATACGGTCAAATATAAATAAACACAACAATTAGACAATCAAGAATTCATCTGGAACAATTATCCGAAGAAAACCAAATTCTCTTTTTAACAATTTAAGAAAATGCAGTTTAATCCTTTTAAAGATTCATTTACAAATTCAATAGGTTTTAAGCTATTCAATTGTCAATAAGATTACTGATATTCCAAATATAGCACGATTTTGGGTCCTAGGCTACCCGGACAATAACATAATAGTAGCTACGCACGGACTCTCATCACCTCATGCGTACGTAGCCCCCACAAATAGGAGAACATAACCAATTAACTCACTTATGCGGACAATTCCCTCTTACAAGGTTAGAAAGGAGACTCACCTCGCTTCGAAGATCCATAACCGACATTCCACGCCCTTACGAAGACTCGAATTGATGCACAACGCTTCGCAAACTAGCCAATTATTATGCAAATCCATTAATATATGTTCAATTACTCATTACAATCCAATTTATAATAATTCCTAACCCCGATCGAAAAGTTGATAAAATTGCCCTCGGGATCACGTGTCCTGATTCTGAAACTTTTCGAAGATAAAGTTTACCCATGAACTCACAAACTCAAATATATGATTTTCTCTCAATTTCATACCCAAAATCATGGTCAAATTCCAAGAATATCAATTTTCTAGGTTTTCCTCAAACCCCTAAATTTTTACAAATTTACATGCTAAAATCCATACATAATCGATATATTTAACTCAAGATAGGTGGGGTTAGCTTACCTTGTCGTTGATGATGAAAAACCCCACTTGAAGCTCTCCAAAATAGGCTCCCATGAAAGATTTGAGATAAAAATGAGCCAAAACTCGTTTTAAAACACTTCACTGCCCAGGCGACCCTTTTATGCGATTGCAACCAATGCTCCACGATCGCATAAGCCAAAACCAGGGCCTCCAAATTCTTGCACAATGTGATCGCATACATACCCCTGCAATCGCATAAGCCAAAACCAACAGCCTCCAATTTCTTCCTCTATGCGATCGTACATACACCCCTGTAATCGCATAAGCCAATACCAGCTGCCTCCAACACTTGATTTATGCGATCGTAAACCCTCTCACGCGATCGCATAGAGTAAAAACCTGCTACACTCACACCAGAAAACCAGCAATCCTCACAAGGCAAGAATCAACCTGTTGAGCATACGAAACACGCCCGAGGCCCCCGGGATCTCAACCAAACCTACCAACCAGTCCTAATACCTCATTCGAACTTAGCCGAGCCTTGAAATCACCTCATATAAATTGAAATCATGAATCGCATCCCATATTCAAGCTTAATGAACTTAGAACTTTAAACTTCTACTTTTGATGTTTAAACCTATCAAATCACGTCTGATTGACTTCAAATTTTGCACACAAGTCATATTCGACATTACGGAACTACTCCTACTTTTGGAATCGGAATCCAACCCCGATATCAAAAAGTCAAACTCTCGGTCAAACTTCTCAAAAACCTTCAAATTTCTATTTTTAGCCAAATGACTTCAAAATGACCTACGGACCTCCGAATTCACTTTCGATCGCGCTCCCAACTCCAGAATCACCATACGAAGCTACTCCCTGACCCGGAATCCCAAACGGACATTGATAACACTGAAATGCACTTCAACCCAAACTTATGAAATTTCTTCCAAAATGCTAACTTCCACAATAGGCGCCAAAATGCTTCTGGGTCATCCAAAACCCGACCCGGACATACGCCCAAGTCCGAAATCATCATACAAACCTGTTGGAACCTTCGAATCCTGATTCAGATGTCGTTTTTTCAAAATGCCGATCTTAGCTAATTCTTTCAACTTAAAACTTTCCAAATGAGAATTTTCTTTCCAAGCCAACTCCGAACTTCCCGAAGTTCAATTCCGACCACGCGTGAAAGTAATAATACCTAAAATGAAGCTGCTCATGGCCTTAAACTGCTCAACGGCGCGCTAGAGCTCAAAACGACCGGTCGGGTCGTTACATAGGCACTTGTCATGATTTCAAATATAAGCATGATATTTAATTGAAAAAGGATAGATAAGTGGGTCGATTGTATATCAGAGTTTTGAACTTTGCTCTACTTGCCCTTGAAGATTTCTTTGTTTATGAATATGAGAGATAACATAATTTGCTTTGTGATGTATGAATCAATTAAATATGACAAAACATATAGCTAATTCAGAAAAATTGAGTTGAAGTTGAAAAAGAAAATCATGAGAAACATATAAAAGAAAATTGTATATATATAGAGAAAGAAAAATTAGAATTGAAGAAAAGCTAGATACACCAAAAGTATTTAATTTAGAAAGAGAAAATTTATCGCTATTTACTTATTCATTCGCCCATACAATCTCAACAAAATAAAAAAAATACTAAAATTAAAATATTTATTAACAATAATTATATAAATTATACATATTATAATATTAATACATTACTTAGTTTTGGGGCCCTTAATATACGGGGGGCCTAAGGCAATGGCTTTAGTTGCCTTACCTTAGAGCCACCCATGCTAATTAGGTTTTAGTCAGAGGCGGATCCAGAATTTCAAGAGGATGTATGCACTATTATGATAAGGTGGATTTAAAATTTTAATTTTACAAGTTTAACTATAGTCTCTTACCATGCATCCGCTACACTTTTGAAATTATATGTTCAAATTATATTCTTTTTAAAATTTTAGTAATTTTACTTACATATATATACTTTGTACCGAAAATAAGACCGTACAGAGTAGCATTTGAAACACAATTTTACTTGTAGATGTGCACCCAATAATTATTGCTTTATAAAAATCTTTATAACATGGGTGCACGCATATATATTTAAATAATTATGAAGAAATATAACATTATTATATATAGTTTACGGAGAAAAGTATGTGTTCACGTGAACCCATATACCTAAACCTAGATATATACGCACATGGTTTCAGTAATTACAATATTCCTCCTTTTCTCTTGAAATGAATCATAAAGACTCTTATATACCAACAACAACAACAACAACAACAACCACAACAACAACAACTCAAAATCTCACTAATGATAGAGTAAAAACTTTTACCCAAAATAAATATAAAGACGGCAAGCGAGAAAGAGCAAATGGCACATATAAATATAGCTAGGAAATCTTCCATGTGGCCATTTATTATTGGCTCCTTTTTTTTGTTAATTTTATTTTCTTTATAAGTAAATAAAATTAAAATTTACTCCTACTAAATAAAAGAAAATAGCAAGGTAAAGTTACTACATTCTTAATATTTTTGTATTCAAAGCTTCTAAACTTAAAAGTTGCACTAAATGAGGACGAAAAAACTTCTACTAAAAATGTGACCTTTTTTTATGATTTTGATTTTGTTAAGAAAACCCTATAAAGTGCGAAATAAGAGCTAAAATATGTGAATTAAACTTAAAATATATTTACATACTAAATAGTGATAAAATGTTGAAATAAAGTCAAATATTAGGTGCTCATAGGAGTATTTGTTCCTTCTCTCTTCAAACACATCATAAAGACTCTTACCCAAAGCAAATATAAAGACAACAAGCGATAAAGAGGAAATGACACAGATAAATATAGCTAGGCTTGCAGAAGGTAGTATCTCTTAAATAGTTAATCACAAGTCTGTGTGAGAACGATACTCTACTCATTACTCTTTGACTTGACGACCACGTACACTTGAGTGAGTATTTTTAGTCGTCGTACTCATAATAGTCTATCTTCCTTTCCTTTATCAATACATCACAAAGACTCTTGCCCAAAATAAATATAAAGACAACAAGCGATAAAGAGCAAATGACACAGATAAATATAGCTAGGCTTGCAGAAGGTAGCACAATGTAACGATCCGACCGGTCGTTTTGAGTACCAGCGCTTCGTTCAGCAGTTGGAGGCCATGAACAACTTCATTTTAGGTATTATGACTTGTACGTGTGGTCAGAATTTGATTTCGGAAAATTCGGAGTTGATTTAGGAAGAGAATTCTCATTTCGGAAGCTTAAAGTTGAAAGAATGAACTAGGATTGAAATTTTTAGTAAACGACCTCGGAATCGGGATCTGAAAGTCCCAGCAGGTTCGTATGATGATTTCGGACTTGGGCGTATGCCCGGATTGGGTTTTGAATAACCCGAGAACATTTTGGCGCCTATTGTGGAAGTTGGCATTTTAGAAGAAATTTCATAAGTTTAGCTTGAAGAGCATTTTAGTGTTATCAAAGTCCGTTTGGAATTTCAAGACTGTGAATAGCTCCGTATAGTGATTCTGGAGTTGGGGGCGCGATCGGAAGTGAATTCGGAGGTCCGTAGACCAATTTAAAGCCATTTGACTAAAGATGGAAATTTGAAGGTTTTTGAATAGTTTGACCGGGGGGTTGACTTTTTGATATCGGGGTTAGAATCAAATTCCGAAAGTTGGAGCAGGTCCGTAATGTTGAATATGACTTGTGTGCAAAATTTGAGGTCAATCGGACGTGTTTTGATAGGTTTAAACATCGGGAATAGAAGTTTGAAATTTTAAAGTCCATAAACTTGAATTTGGGGTGTAATTCATAATTTTAACGTTGTTTGATGTGATTTGAAGCCTCGAGCAAGTCCGGAATGTGTTTTGGAATTGGTTGGTATGTTTGGTTGGGG
>MU711267.1:5052-82417 GCA_026770625.1 Nicotiana glauca | reverse complement strand
GTCTGGCAGACACCATCAAGGATAAAAATCAGGCATCAAACCAAGACCGTGCCAAAGCAATGATATTCCTACGCCGTCACTTTGATGAGGGCCTGAAAATGGAATATCTTACTGTTAAAGATCCAGTCATACTGTATAATAATAAAAAAGATAGATATGACCACCTGAAGATGGTCGTTCTTCCACAAGCACGTTATGATTGGACTCATCTAAGGCTACACGATTTTAAATCTATCAGTGAGTATAATTCTGCTATGTTCAGAATTATTTCCCAATTGAAATTATGTAGTGATAATATTACTGATCATGATATGTTGGAGAAAACTTTCACCACTTTTCATGCCTCGAATATGCTCCTGCAGCAGCAATATCGAGAGATGGGATTTAAAAGGTATTCTGAACTTATCTCACATCTTCTTGTAGCTGAGCAACATAATGGGCTATTAATGAAAAACCATGAAAGCCTATCTACTGGTTTTTGTCCATTCCCTGAAGTGAATGAGACGAACTTCCACCAAGCTAAACGTGGAAGAGGTCGCGGCCCCAGTCGTGGTCATGGCCGTGGTCGGGAAGAAACTCTAATCTTGGTAATGATAATGCACCAAAGAGCCCTCCTCACCACCAGCAGTGGAAAAGGAAGGAACAAAAGCATGAAGCGGTGCAAGCACCAAATGCAGAAAATGCTTGCTACAGATGTGGAGGAAAAGGACACTGGTCACGTACCTGTCGTACGCCAAAGCACCTGGTTGAGCTTTGTCAAGCCTCCCTAAAGAAGACAGAGAAAAATGCTGAAGCAAATTTTATTTCTGAAGATAATTTATACTTCGTGCATTTGGATATAGCTGGTTACTTTGCACTCCCAGAAGGAGAAACAAGTCATGTAATCGGTGGTAAATCTGTAGAAATGTAAATATTTTAATTTTTGTTGTTTGTTATACATAAATAAAAATTATGCTTTGATAATGATGTTTACTATAATATATTTTATTTATGTCATTTTGAAGAATATGGATAACATTATTAGATCAACTTAAACTCTAGCAGAGTTTGCAAGAAATATACAACTACCAGAAGTGATTATATTTCGTATATCACATTGTAACTATATTTTGTTAACCACCAGAAGTGGTATATGCCTATGATCAACAGAAGTGATAATTTCGACTTTCTATGGTTACAATTGAAGATAAGCTACATAATATTCTCTATATTAAATGCACGCTTCGATTTGCTCCTGAAGTAGTAAACATTTTAAAAGAGGTTGAGGCATCACAATTTGATGTGATTAATGCGCATTCAGATAATTATGTTCGATTTTCCTGAAGGATGAGAACTTTTGATAATAATAATCCATTCCCTGAAGTGAATGTGATAATATTAATAAATCTGGTAAATATGAACGCGCTCTTGATGCAAATATATTACGATTCACCTCCAGAAGAGGTAATATAATTGAGAAAATATATGCTCAATATTTCGTATTTTAAATTTGCTCCTGAAGAAGTAATACAATTGAAATTGCCTCATGAATTAGGAAAATATTATGAAGAGAAGTTTTCTTGTGCTTAAACAATTGTTTATTTGATTGTGATTTTCTCTTATTATACCAGAAGTGTCTGAGCAATATTTAATAGTACAAAATATATCAACAACTCCTGAAGAGCTAACTGTTTGCCTAGAAAACACATGACACCAGTAGTGTCCGATAAATATTAGATTGTGGATAATAAATAAAGGCTCTCGGAGAGCCTATTTACAAATATGTCATTCATATTATATGATTATGGTCAAAACATATGTTGTAGTAAACCCGAAGTTTACTAAAATAAATGGCTATCATATTGAGACTATAAATGATTGGAAGATTGAAAATATTTATGTTTCCGCAATCATAGGGGGTAAAATAATATGTATATGAGAAGTTACACGTCTTATTCTTCGATTTGTACTACATCATGTATCACGGTAAACCGGAAGTTTACTAATACAAAAGTAGCCACAGTAAATCAGAAGTTTACTAAATGCAAAAGTTTATGTCATAGTAAACCAGAAGTTTACTAAGAGATATCACATGCTATGATAAACTTGAAGTTTTCATTTGCCATTTTTAAATGAGCTATTTGAGAATTTAGATAAGCATATACTGAAGAACTAGAAGATTCTTCAAGAATTCTCCTGTGTTGCTTGTTCTCATAATAAATTGATTATACCAGCTAAAGTTGGGACTAAGACCCCTAATTCTGAAATATATAAAAGGTGAATATGAGCTCATTCACCTATCATGTGAACCACTTATAGATGCATATATAAGATGGTTACATGTATGTTTATTGTCAACCTGCAGTTTGGCATTTGAAATTGCTTTTCTCACTTAAGAGCATAATTTTCAGATTATGAAATCAAGACAGTTCATCTTGATAATGCTGGTTTATATACAAGCTAGTTTAGCAATGAATACCTCCTATTAATGGCTAAACTATTGTTTATGAGAACAAAGCTTCATGTGTTGGTCTAAGATTTTCTAAATTGCATATAGCAACACTTGTATGCATCAGACCAACAATATATGATAAGTCCTCCCCTCATAATTGGTTTAGGATCAGAAATCAAATATTTTACTATCTTTTGATGTGTGGTATATGATTAATTTCTCTACCACAATGCACAAAGATATGTTTCCCAAAGAAGATTGGGGATATATGTTAGTTTTTCTAACATCTGGGGAATGGAATAAACAGCTGAAAAATATGCTATATGAATCGAATTATCATTAATATGATCCTCACTTAGAAGATAATTCAAGTCAAATGCCAGAAGCGTTTGCTGATCCAAAATCAAATATCATATTTCAGCTGCAAATGCTCCTATTAAAATTTAAAGTCCCTGAAGGATAGAGTTTACTGTACGCATGAAGCGTGGTAGACCAATCGGTTCCAAAGGTAACAATCCTTGAAAAATGATAAGGAGCTAATGATCAAAATGATCATAATGAGGAGGAAATGAGCTCTAGAAGAGCCCACGACATAACATTTCATGAAACTCCAGAAGAAGTTGAGGTACCTGAAAATAAAGAAAGTGATGAGATCTCAACAAGTTATGCCGCTTAGGAACCGATACAAAATGACCGTCGACGATATATTTGATACAATATAGTGCACAATACTGTGAAATATTGTGAGGATCGGACCAGTAGTCCAGACACCTGAAGATGTCATGCCATTTAAATGTGAGTCATAACCTATATGACTCATTTGATTAAATCTCTATAAAGATCCCTGAAGGATTTAAAATGCCTGAAGCATATAGTTCAAAGTCTCGAGAAATGTACTCGATCAGATTATAAAGATCTTTGTACGGT
This sequence comes from Nicotiana glauca, assembly GCA_026770625.1. Classification (NCBI taxonomy): domain Eukaryota; kingdom Viridiplantae; phylum Streptophyta; class Magnoliopsida; order Solanales; family Solanaceae; genus Nicotiana; species Nicotiana glauca. Next base: position 79,059 of record MU711267.1, on the reverse strand, counting down.
TTAAATCAATCTGGGCGCAAGTGATATAATCGCCTCAGTGAATATTTGCTGAAAGAAAGTTACATAAATGATGTTATTTGTCCATGTATTTTTATAAAGAAAATGTCATCAGAATTTGTTACACTTGCTGTTTACGTTGATGACATAAATCTTGTTGGAACTCCAGAAGAGCTCCAAAGGCAATTGAATATCTTAAGAAAGAATTTGAGATGAAAGATCCAAAATTTATCTTGGTCTGCAAATTAAATATTTAGCAGACGAGATCTTTATCCATCAATTTGCCTATACAGAAAGGGTCTTTAAACGCTTTTACATGGACTAAGCGCACCCATTAAGTACACCAATGGGTGTTCGATCACTTGAAGTGAATAAGGATCCGTTCCGACCTCCAGAAGAGGATGAGGAACTCCTTGGTCCTGAAATACTCTATCTCAGTGCAATTGCTATGCACTTATGTATCTTGTTAATGCTAACAAAAGTGGTGCAGATCGTATTGGTTATGCAGATACAAGATTAGAATGCAGAGACTCAAATATTTGAAACAAGATTTTTATCAGGGGGAGTAAAATACGCAATGCACTCTTTTTTCCTTACTAAGGTTTTTTCCCACAGGGTTTTCCTTATAAGGTTTTTAATGAGGCACCTAGAAATGCGTATTACTAAATATGTGCACTCTTTTTCCTTCACTAGAATTTTTTCCCACGGGCTTTTTCCTAGTAAGGTTTTAATGAGGCACACTGTCTTTTAATGAACATCCAAGGGGGGAGTATTATAAATATATTATATTATGGATATTCATACTCAGTTGCAAATAAGCTTCCTGAAGAAGTTTATCCATATGAGGCTCCGCCGTAAATATGTTTATCTATTTAGTACTCTATTGGAAATAAGCCTCCTGAAGAAGCTTATCACTTCGGTACCCGATTGTGGATAACTATTCTACCCGGTAGAAAATTATCCATACCGGGTATAATGAGCTTATCTTTTCGATACTCCGTTATGGATAAACATTACTCTTAGTATAAGATTATCCATATCGGGTATAGTAGCAGCTTACACACCAACTTGTAGTAGCTTACACAGCAGCTTGTAGTAGCAGCTTACACAGCAGCTTATAGTAGCTTACACAGCAGCTTGCAGTAGCAGCTTACACAGCAGCTTCCTTTCTTCTATAAATAGAAGAGTTTTCAGTTCATTATGAACATCAGTTTGAATTCGAATAATATATCAGTTTCTCTCTATACCTGTCTTTACATTACAGTCTTTATTTTATAACACGATCCAACTTTTCATTGGTCACAAGCTTTTTTTCTCCTATGACGTATAAAGGATATGTTCGGGTGCTATGGTTGAGGTTAATTAATCATCGTGTCCTTTACGACTTGTTTCGATGGTCGTTATCTATTGTATTGTATCGTATTGTTATTTTAAATATAATATTTATTTTAATTATTAGTTAAATCTTATTGTATTGTATCGTTAGTCATTCCATAATGATGAAAAATGCCATTTTATGGAACGATTTATTTAGTGTGATCGCGTTGTTACCTTGTCTTTTTCTCTTATCTTACCTTTTATTATTATTAAATAAAAATAATTCTTTATCCTACCTTTTTATATAATAATTCTATTCCGTAACATACTTTTTCGTTGTAATACTGCAAGTTTATTCTTCATATATTGCTGGTACGTGATATCATGAAACAACGGTAAATGATATAATTTATTCAAACATTGTATTCATCAAACGATACGCTATAACAATATAATACAATGGAATATAGTACATTATGAAATGATATGCAACAACTATCCAAACAAGTTGTTAATAAATCATTGATCTTTACGACCTAAATTTTTCATAAAATGAATAAATGTCGTACATGATGATATTTTCTTCCTTCAACACGTTACAATTTTTCTTTCTTTAATCTTAGGCAAACTTTGGTGTTATTCATTTTCATAAATCTAAAAGCGAACATTGCTTTCACTAGGGAAACCATATTTCGGTTTTTGAGCAAATGTGACTACTGCATGTCGTAATTCTTTGCTAAAAATTGTGAGTATGATTGTTAGAATAAGAGGGTATTTGGCTAAGCTTATAAGCCGGTCAAACTGGTTTATAAGCATTTTTTTTGCTTATCTATGCGTTTCGTAAAATTAAAAGTGCTTATAAGCAAAAAATAAGCCAAAAGTTATAAGTTGGTCTCCCCCAACTTATCAAATTTCAGCTTATAAGCACTTTAGGTTTGACAAAAAAATTTACTATTCTATCCCTAAAATACTTCTTTTTAAAACAACTCTTCGTATACCCGTTCTACATCTGCTTATTATTAATTTCAGTACTTTTAACCAAACACATAACTGCTTATTTTTTAAATCAGCTTCAGCACTTAAAAGTGCTTTTAAGCACCTAATGCTTATCAGCTAAGCCAAACGAGCTCTAAGCCTTCAGAAAGCTTCCACTAAAAAGTATCTGAGTTCATAAAGTTGAGGTGAGAAATTAAAAAATAGCCAGATTTACAACTGATCATTCAAAAATAGTTCAATTTTAAAAGTAATCGAAATTTAGCCACTTTTTATGTAAATATAAATCTGAGAGAAAATACTGTTCAAAACCCGAAAAATACTCCAGTATATTATGCTGGAGTTCCAGCATAAGTATACTTGAACTCCAACATATTATACTGGAGTTCCAGAATAAGTATGCTGGAACTCCAGCATAATATGATGGAGTTCCAACATAAGTACACTAGAACTCCAGCATAATATGCTGGAGTTCCAGCAAGTATAGTGGTCCAGCATAATATACTGGAGTTTGGAGTATTGGTGCTCCAGTCTCCAGTATATTATACTGGAGCCAGCAAAGTATACCGGTCCAGCATAATATGTTGGAATTCATACACAGGTGCACCGAACTCCAGTATATTAAGTTGGACCAGTCTCTATTGCAACAAAATATTGGTTATTTTTCATTGACTTGATAAACGCTGGATATTTTTGAATGACTAGTCTGAAAACTAGCTATACCGTGCTATTTTTACAAAGTTGAGCCGTGAAATTTTTCAATCGAATAATAAGACCATTCTTGCACATTTAAATAATTGAATTTTCACCAATAAGATAATCTTAGTTGACCAAAAAGTGGGACACAGGTGGTAATGTTTGTGCACGATACGTTATAATATCAGCAAGTTGGCATTAATTTGTGTATAAGATACGGTAGAAATCTATACTAATTTTTCTTAGATACATAATCAAATTTTACGTTGAGAATTAAAATAAACTAGAGAATTGACTATTGAGCTTCGTCATGACATGATCGTGCTGTCACCTGATTCACATTGCATCATTTTGACTTTTTCTTACGATATATCTATTTCTCCCTTCCAATTTGTGTGAACATATTTGATTGGGCATGAAACTTAAAGAAAAAAATAAAGATTTTTTAAATTTGTGGTTCTAAACAAGTCAAAAAGAGGTCCAGAGTATTTGTATTGTTATAAAAGCTTCTCTAAATTGTAAGTTTAAGCTAAATTTTATCAAATTTAAAAAGAGTTCAATCTTTTTCGAACGGACCAAAAAGGAAATAAGTTCAAATAAACTAGAACAAAGAGAGTATTAGTATAAAAACGTGTCCAAGGTCAGCAATATAATTAATAACACAAGCGAATATTAGAAAGATGATGATGATAAAGTAAACAATGTATCTACAAGAATGTCAAAGACAAAAACAAAACGATTCTTCAATCTTACTTTGAATTTTCTTTGGTCAAAATAGAAGCAAATTTTGATCTAACATATTTATTATTTCTCTCTAACCTTTTTTATACCTGTTTCATTGACTTATTAACCTAACGTTTCTCTATAAAATACCACAAAGCAAATCATTTTTATCACATCAAATTCATCCAAACAATCCACCAAAAAACAAAAAGGGAAATTCCAATGACGAAAATTCCACTATTCTGCTCCTCCCTTATTGTTTTTCTTGTTCTTGCTACTTCAATTAGTCCTTCCCATGAAAATCAAACATTTCTTGAATGTCTCAAAACCAATTCAAACCCTTCTCATCCAATTTCCTCAGTAGTATATTCCCCAAACAACTCTTCATTTCCATCTGTTTTACAAGCTTACATAAGAAACCTAAGGTTTAACGAGTCAACAACAAGCAAACCTCTATTTATACTCACTGCTTTACATGAATCCCACATTCAAGCTGCGATTATTTGTGCTAAAGCACAAGGTTTACAGATGAAAATCCGTAGTGGTGGACATGATTATGAGGGTCTTTCTTATATATCCGACGTCCCGTTTTTCATTCTTGACATGTTCAATTTCCGGTCTATAAACGTTAACATTGACGATGAATCTGCTTGGGTTGAAGTGGGTGCAACTCTTGGCGAAGTATACTATAGAATTGCCGAAAAAAGCAACGTGCATGGCTTCCCCGCTGGAGTTTGTCCCACCGTAGGTGTCGGTGGTCACATCAGTGGGGGTGGTTATGGTAACATGATGAGGAAATATGGCCTTACTGTTGATAACATCGTTGATGCTAAATTAATCGATGTTCAAGGCCGAGTCCTCGACCGAAAATCGATGGGAGAGGATTTATTTTGGGCGATTTCGGGTGGTGGAGGAGCTAGCTACGGAGTTCTCCTGTCATATAAAATAAAGCTAGTTCGAGTCCCACCAAAGGTCACAGTTTTTCGAGTCTCAAGATTTTATGACCAAAATGCTCTCGAACTTGCTTATTTATGGCAACGTCGTGCAGACAAGTGGGACGATGACATGTTTATGAGAATGATCTTTGATGTAGTAAATAGCACTACACGTTCTATGGAAAAAACTATAAGGGTTTCATTTTTTACATTATTTCTTGGTGACTCGAAGCAACTTGTCTCATTTATGAACGAAAATTTTCCAGAATTAGGGTTACAACAAAAGGACATTATTGAGATGACTTGGGTAGAATCTGTCCTTTACTATACAAGTTTTCCTATTGCCCCAATTGATGCTTTGCTACGTAGGCAACCTCCATCGGTTACATACTTGAAAAGGAAATCAGATTACTTGAAAAAACCAATGTCAAAGGAAGGGCTGGAATACATATTCAAGAAAATGATAGAACTACAAACGCCAACAAGTTTGACATTTAATCCATATGGTGGGAAAATGAGTGAAATCTCACCTTCTGCTAAGCCATTTCCACATAGAGCTGGGAATATAGCCAAGATTCAGTATTCAACAAATTGGAATGAAGGTGGAGTTGAGGCTGCAAACCATTATCTCAACTTGACAAGAAAACTACACAACTATATGACTCCTTTTGTGTCAAAATACCCAAGAGCAGCATTTTTTAATTATAGGGATATTGATTTGGGTGTTACGCACAATGGGAAGTTGAGTTATTTGGAAGGTCAAGTGTATGGAATCAAGTATTTTTTGGGAAATTTCAACAGGTTGGTGAAGATCAAGACAAAGGTTGATCCTGATAATTTCTTCAGGAATGAACAAAGCATCCCAGTTTACCCCTGGAAGAAGTAGATATTATCGGGGGGAATATGGATTATCATATTATTATTTAATAGGTTGTTTATTTCATTGTTAATTGTGAATTGTAATTGTTGATTGATTCTTAAAATGTAATATTCACACTTAGTGATCCGTTTGTGAATATAATGAATAATATATTTATAAGGGTTGAAAATTCAATATGATTCGATATCCTATCAAGAATAAATAATTAAGCTTTGTTAACTCTAATCTTGAGTTTTTGTTAGTGATTCGATCGGATCTTCAAAATTATACGGGAAGTAAAATAAATAATATTATTTGTTTCATCATTTTGGTTAATTAATGGACCGTATAACTCTTAACTCCACACGTGGTCGAAGAGGATTAGTGAGGTTCAAGAATTGATTCTCAAGCTAAGCGTGACATATATATATATATATATATATATATATATATATATACTAGTTTCTGATTACGTGCGTTGCACGTGTCCCATATTAATTTGTAAGACTTCTAAAACGGTATAGATAATATTAAAACATACGTATAAATTAAATAATGAGAAATTAAAATTTGAAAGGGAAGTACAAACTAAAATTGATGAATAGTATGCCTATTCGAATGACTTGATCATTGCTCACTATCACAATTGGTAGATGTAAGAACTCAACTAAATTGGTATAACCTTTTTTTTATACAGTTCCTCTAACATATCAAATATTCAAGTTGATAATTTTCTTATTTTTTGATACTCCAGAATACCTTGTATTGATATACTATCTTTTTTAGTGTTTGAGCAAAATACACGGCAGTAAATTTTTGGAAAAAAGGAGAATTTTTGAGAAGGAAAAGTAGAATAGGATAAAGTGATTTGACACTTTCCCGGAGCAATTTTATATAGTGCAATGTGCAATAAAGATGTGAAAAGGCTACAATGTTGCTATTATCTGTGGAAACTCAAAGGACAAAATAAATAAGCTGAGAATGTGAAAAGGCTACAATGTAAATAGTGTATAATAATTACTCCAGAACCTGTTACTCTAGATGAATTTATTCCCCATTTATCCGATTCAAATACAGTTGAAATTAACATTTAATAGAAGGATCTTCTTTTATTTTACAAGGGTAAAATTGTCATTCAATTATTTATGGCTATTTTGGTCTTTTAACTTTTTTCTTTAGGTTTTCCGCTTATAATATAGTATGATATGATGATATATTATGGACATTCTAGAATTCAGTACCAAGATGTGATGACCCGAAAGGTCATGTTATGTTTTAGAACCCAATTCGCGCTTTTAGGCTTTAAACACCTCATTTTATCTCTTTTCGATCTACGTGCGCAGTTCGAGTGTATTTTCGAAAAACTTTTATGTTAAAAGTTGATAAACTTCGGTCACCATTTTAAGTAAAGGACCCGGATTCGTGTTTAGACGGTGTCGATGGGTCTGTATCGTGATCTGGGATTTGGGCATATGCTCGGAATCGAATTCAGAAGTACCTAGCCCGAGATATCGGACTTTGTCAAAATTGGAAAGTTAAAGGCTTAATAAATTTGAAATGTTTGACCTATAGTTGACTTTTGGATAACGGGTCCGTATTTTAGTTCTGGAATCCGGTATAGGTCCAATAGCATATTTATGACTTGTTTGTGAAATTTGGTGAGAAATGGAGTTGGTTTGAGGTGCTTCAGACATCCGATTGCAAAAATAGAAGTTTCATAATTTTCTTGAAAATCTCATTTGATTTGGTGTTCAATTCTTAGATCTAGGTGTTACTTTGGTGATTTGATCGTGCGAGCAAGTTCCAATGATATTTTTAGACTTGTGTGAACTTTTGGTTTAGAGCCCCGAGGGCTCAGCTGAGTTTCGGATAAACCACAAAGTGAAATTGGACTTAGAGCATTGTTGGTTCTGCAACTGGTGTTTGATCTCGTATTTGCAAGATCAGTTTTCGCTTTTGCGAACATTCCCCAAGCTGACAGGAACTCAATTGCAAGCAAATTCTTTGCATTTGAGAAGAGTACCTAGGCCAGCCTTATTTGCATTTGCGATCTAGATGTAGCATGTGCGGGGAGCTAGTGATCGCATTTGCGGTCAAGTCTTCGCATTTGCGAAAAGGAGCTGGGTCAGGCAGTGGCCGCAATTGCGGATTGGTTAGTGTTCGCATTTGCAAACTTTTTATCACAAATGCGATGAATGCAGAGGTGTGGGAGTCTTCACAAATGCGATGGACTTCTCACATTTGCGGGCTTCATATTTGCGAAGCCCAGGTCACAAATGCGACATTTGCAGCTGAAAAAATATGACTTAGACGGGATTTTTGGTTCATTCTTCAAATTTTCAAACTCAAGAACCCTAGAGGCGATTTTCCAAAGAAATTTTCTTTCCCAAATCATTGGTAAGTGACTCTAAACTAGTTTCTTATAATCTTTCACTGCTTTTCCTAAGATTTCAACCTAAAATTTAAAGTTTTCATGGTGAGAATTGGGGGTTTTTATGTAGAAATTAGGGATTTGGTATTTTAGGGATTTTGAACTCAAATTGAGTTTGGATTCCAAAATAAATTACATAACCGGGCTCGGGAGTGAATGTGTAATCAAGTTTTGGTCCGAATTTTGGGTTTGGACCAAGCAGACCCGGGTGTTGACTTTTGTTGACTTTTTCTATAATGACCTAAAATTGAATTCTTTACAATCGTGGGTAATTCATAAGGCTTAATTTGAATCTTTTGGTTGGTAAATTGCTAGATTCTAAGTTCTGAGGCTTATTTGAAAGACAAAGTAGTGGTTGAGCTTTGAGTTTGGTCTTTGGAGTGAGGTAAGTGTCGTGGTTAACCTTAACTTGAGAGATTAGGACTTATTTGTCTATTTTCTACGTGTTTAGAGGCTGGGTATATCGTACAGGTAAGGTGACGAGTACCTATGCGTTGTTGTCGGGTTAAAGCATGCGGGTGAGACTTGGTTCCTTGTAATTATTTCTTTCTTTGATCATGTTATCCATGTTTAGAGTAGAATAATTATGTTGATCATTCTTATCATGTTTACTGATCTTTTGGTGATAATTGAGTATTGATTTCGAAGTTGAGGTTGGTATTGTGGAACCAAATGTTGAAGTAAGACTTGTTCTTGTTATTTTTATCTCCCTATTGCCTTTTATTCTTTGCTTTATGGTAAGAGAGAGTGTTAATGCACGAAGGGTGATGTCATGCCATGTTATGAGAGAGCATAAGCACGAAGGGTGATGCCGTGCAATATTGTGAGTGTTAAAATCATGAAGGGTGATGCCGTGCCATGTTTTGAGAGTTAATGTACAAAGGGCGAAGCCGTATCGTTTCTATTGATTATATGGTGAGGTTGAGAGTAAAAATATGAAGACTGATGTCGTGCATTTTCCTTTACTGTGTTTACTTGTTATTATTGGTTCAAGGTATATTGGTTGATCAAGTTCTCATTACTGCCGTGATTTTCTATCTTGTAGTCCCCTTAGCATGCCCCCCTCCCGATATTACCTGACTATCTTTTACTTGCCATTATTTTGTACATATACTGTTAAATTACACAAGTTTATTATGTAGGTGTCTTGTCATAGACTTGTTACTATGCCATCGAGGTTAGGCTCGATACTTACCAGTACATATGATCGATTGTACTGATACTAAACTGCATTTCCACTACTAAAAAATCAGGTTCTAGTGACGGAAATTTTTTGTAGCTAAATAGAAAAATCCGTCGCTAATCTCATTTAGTGACAGATTAGCAACGGATTATCAAGAAATTCTGCTACCTACAAGCATTTTAGCGATAAATTAGCAATGATTTTCGTAGCTAATTTTTTTTTATAGTGTTCTGTGCAGATTTTGGTACTGGACCAACCTGATCGTGAGGTTAGCCACTGGATTGATTGACCGGAGACCTAAGGTATATCTGCTGGTGTCCGTAGAACCTGGAGTCTATCCCTAGTCTTAGTGTTTTTACTATTTCTTTTCCTTCAGAACAGTGTATTTCCTTTCAGACTTTGTTTGTAGTTGATTGTAGTAGCTCGTGAGTTGTGACTCCAGATCCTAAATGTTTCAGATATTTCGAATTTATGCTATTCCACAAAGATGTTTTAGTTTCTATTTAGATTAATTGTTCTTATTATTGAAATTAGTTAAAGTTGGTATTAACAATCCTCTAACATTGGCTTGCCTAGCAAGTGAAATATTAGGCGCCATCACGGTACCCATGGTGGAGATTTTGAGTCGTGACAAGTTGGTATCAGAGCACTAGGTTGCCTAGATATCACTTTTCACGATCAGGCTTAGTAGAGTCTAGAGGATCGGTACAGAGATATCTGTACTTATCTTCCAGAGGCTATAAAGTTTAGGAACAAATTTCACTTTTATTCTCCTCTGTCGTGAAATTTTGTTGTCTCATTGCTAATTGAACTCTTCTACTCTTGTTTTCTCGTAGAAGGAGAAAACATGTACAGTGTCTTTAGTCGAGCAGTAGCCAGAGCCCCTAGTGGCAGCTCCTGCGAGGAGCAGGTCGAGGCCGAGGCCGAGGTCGTTCGAGAGGTCGCGGTAGGGGCAGAGCTCATCCTAGAGCTCGAGCAGCAGCACCGGTAGTAGAGCCTCAGGTAGAGTTCGATGAGGAGGTGCCAGCTGGACCAGCTCAGGTCCCAGAGGGGTTCATCGCCGCCCTAATACTTCAAGATTCTTTGGTCCGTTTAGTGGGTCTTATGGAGAGCATGGCCTAGACCAGCACATTACCTATGGCACCAGTCGTCTCTCAGGATGGGGGAGGAGCACAAACTTGATGTTGCCCAAACTCACACCACTAATTTGGATTGTGAGATGGTCAATGCAATTATAAATATCCAACACCAGTCGGGGTTGATTCCACAGAGCGCTTTATGTGGGATATGTATATACCTAGTCTAGTGTATGACGTGCCCAAGATTGCACTTCCACATATTCAGTTGTTTCTTTTCTACTTCTAGTTTGTATGCTAATTCTTGTAATTGAAAAGTTAAGAGACAATATTTTTGGTATTGTTTTTTTTCAGGTTATAAAAGATCTAGGGTTGTGACTTCCACCTAGGTGGTTACCTAACAGATTGTGGGCTCTAGGGAAAGTATGATTGGTCGGGGTCAGAATATAGCAATCACATGCAAATACCCACTTGATACCTCTCCGTAGTTAGAGTAGTTTTGCTCAATTTGGCTTTCTCAATTCTAAATGGGTAATTCACAAATCAAGTGATAGATTCTCAAGTTGGATCTTACTATCTCTATATTCAATCATTTAATTAGGGCTATCAATTTCTTGAGTTCACCTCAATTCCTTGTTAGCCAAGTTTTCGTAGACTTAGTCTCCCTTTCTCAAGTAGAGACTATGTCATTTAGGCATGAATCAATATTTGTAACCACTAATACTTAAATTCAAACAAGAACTAGGCTAAATATCACTAACCCAATCACAAACAAGCCCTAATTCAAACACCCATTAGGTACCCACACTAGGGTTATATCACAACTCTAGCTAGAAATTTAGCTACCCATAGAGAATATTGAAGAAACTAAAGAATAAACTAAGATAAAATTCATAATAGATGATTAAGGGAAGAAAATCTAATGTTAAAATATTAAACTATTACAAAGTTACCCAGAGCAGTAAAGGAAAGATGACTATCTATTCTCAGATGTTCAAACTTAACCTAGAAATGACAAAAAGATCTATTTATACCCAACTAAAATTATCGGACAAAATTTTCTATGCGAAGGTTGTGTGGCCGCATAATTTTGTGTGCGGTCCGCACTTTGAAGCTAACTTGATAGGGTGGACTTCTGCGGCCGCATAAATTTAGGGTGCGGACTGTACATTTCTGAGTGCGGTCGCACTCTTGCTCTTGGATTGGAACTTGGCACTTTATGCGTACCACACATTTATGAGTGCGGCCACACTTTTGCTTTCTGCGGACGCAGAATATTAGTGTGGTCCGCACATCTTCGGGTCCCCAAAACACAGCTCTCTAATTTTTATCTTCTACGGCCGCACAATAATTGTGTGGTCTGCACTTTGTGAAGGGATTCTATCATTGGCTCTTCAGAGTTTACATCTGCACACAATATTGTGCGATCAGCACTTTGGTCCCTTTTGTCTTGTTTTGGTCCTTGTCCAATTTTACTCCTTTTTGAGTTGATTTTCATTTCTTGGCATGTTTCCCAATATTCCTGCAAGAAAGCACATTTTTATTAGTTCTCGGGAATACTTATAAGTATTTTTGAGCTAGAACGTAAGTAAAAGAGTGCAAATAAGTAGTCAAAATCCCTACTTATCAACTCCCACAAACTTAAGTTTTTGCTTGTCCTCAAGCAAATAAGGTAATTCTCACTTCCACAAGAAAATACCTATTTCAGCTGGCCTAAGGTGAATCAATCACACATCATTTGGGACAAACAATTACCCACAACACGTATGAATTATCAACAATGCAATGATTTGACTTTTTGAGTACAATAGTTCTAATGTGACACTAGAGCATCAAGAGTTGACTTTATTCATCAAGGAAGCTCGCTCTATCATGTAGGTCACTGTGGATCCCAAACTCCTCCTCCTCCACTCTCCGTTAGCATATCTCACTTTAGAATGTAACACTTAATTTAAGGATTGTGAAAAATGCGCTCATCTCTCTCATAAGAATGTCACAAGTACGGCTCTAAGTACCATATGCTTTTCCCTAATGTAAATCACCAGTAATGTAAGCTCACTCGACTTAAAATCATGTAGGGCATTTTCGGGATTTAATGAAGGCTTTTGGATCAAGGTAGGACTTGTTGGAATAGAATGAGTTCATCTTTCCTTAAGCACTCTATTTTTTCTTTTTTGCTCATACTTTGTCGACTCTTTGAGTCATTTTCTTTTTACTCGGGGGGGACTATAGAGACTTAAAGTCACTCTTTCTTGGTCATGTTATTTAGCTTCTCCTTCTGTATTTACTCTTTTTTTAGCATTCCACTAGGCAAGTGCCTAGGTCTTGTGTTTTTCTATGTATCAAAAAAATAAAAGATATGTCACGAGGTCTTACAAAATGGAAGAAATACACTTTGATACCTACATAGATTCTACTATCAAAGGTGAGTGATATAATCCACAATGATATTACATGATGAAATCTAATGTATTTAATACGAGTAAAAACTATCCACTGAAGCCCAATACATATGATATTCATAACTGACCGCTGCTTTGGCAAAGTCGGCACTTCCAATTGTACATGGGATTGTGAAAGTGCCCAGATTTTCCAATTTAGGATACATTGAGTGCACAATTGCACTAACTTGATGTGTCTTCTTAATAGTCTCATAATTCATCTACCTCCTCTTGGTCACCAAGTCTTTCATGAACTTTGCATATCCCGACATTTGCTCCAAAGCCTCAACCAATGACATATTAATAGACAAACTCTTCATCAGATCAATAAACCTTTTTAAATGGTTCTTGTCATTTTTCTTACCAAGTCTTTGAGGATATGGAGGAGTAGGCCTTGGCATTGGTGCCTTAGCCTTTGGGATTATCGATTGCGGTATGTCAACTATGTGTTCCCTAGATGGGTTCACTTCTTCTTGAGTCTCTTCCACATTGTCTTCAATATCGATTCTCACCTCATCATTTGCTTGCACTTCATTGCTTGGCATCTCATCTTCTTGTACCAATTGTTCCTCATCCACAATTTTATTTTGGCTTGAGGTGGTTGCATCCCCACCTTTTCCGCTTCTTCTAGTCACGGCCATGGCATGTCCTGTGTTATTCCCACCCTTTAGGTTCACCACCGTATCATTTGGTAGTGCCCCCTTAGGATGAAAGCGTGCGAGATTTGGCCTTATTAAACTTCCAAATTGCGAATTAAAGTATTGTGAGATGATAGTTGAGCATCGGAGCGGGAATTCTTCTCTATCATTTGTTTAAACATGTTCTCAATTCTACCTATATTATAGTTGGAGGAGCTCAGACCTTGAGAAGGATAAAGAGGCAGGTTGCTTGGTTGTTGAAACATCGGAGGCCTTTGAAAACCCGACCCCCCTGTTATTGTTATTGTTCCACCCTCCTTGGTTGTTACCTCCCCAGTAGCCTTGATTATTGCCACTCCAATTTCCTTGGTTATTATGACCATTCCAATTTCCTTGATTGCTTTAATTGTTCCAATTCCCTTGGTTGTTTTGATTGTTGCAATTACCTTCATTGTTTGAATTCCAATTTCCTTGATTTCCTTGTGGTCGCCATTGTTGTTGATTTGGGCCTTGATTGTTGTTGATTTGGGCCTTGATTGTTGTTTATTTGCCCTTGGAAGTTATTCACATATTTTACTTCCTCCTATTGCTCATTGTATTTTCCATCTTGATCAAATCCACTATCATCTTGCTCATAATTTTCAACCCAATTTTGCACTTGTTGACCCTTTTGCCTTCTCTTGTTTACCATCGTACTCATTCCTTCCGTTGCATTTACTTGTTTGGTACCTTGCACTTGTTGAAGTTGAGATTTGGCTAGTTGATTCATTCTGATGGTCAACTCAGAAATTGCTTGCCCATGATCCTGTAATTCCTTGTGCAAGTAAATCATATTTGGATCACCTTGAGGAATGTTTTCGCTACTTTGCCATGCCGATGAAATATCCTCCATTTCATCAAGAATCTCACAAGCTTCCGCATACGACGTTGTCATGAAATTTCCACCGGCAGGTTTTTTGACCACACATTGATTGGTAGTATTAATCCATCTATAAAAAGTTTGTTGAATTATAGCCTCCGTCATGTCACTATTCGAACACTCTTTCACCATAGTACAGTATGTTGGCCCAAGTAAAGGTTAGTTTTGAAGAATGACAAAGGAACTCAGGATGAACCAGGTCCATCACTCAGGTGCACAAAAATGGGCAGATTTGAGCATGTGGGTTTCACGTGAAGGAGATAAGCTTAACTTAGTGTATTTAATATCTCCTGATCGAAAAGTTTGCATAATTGATAAGGAGAAGGAGTCCTTAGTCAAAGAGAACACAATTCAAGATAGGGAAGGAGTTAGAAGTTGAAATCAACTAGAACTCTTCCACCAAGGAAGAGTTGCATCAGAACTCTAGTTATTTCTTCATCTACTAACACTATAAATTGCAGGATGTTCTCACATTAAAGGGTTGCACAAAACGCAGAAGTTAAACGTGAATTGGGAGCAAAATAGCAAGGCTTTCTGCAAGCAATTCGTGTGTGATTCAAGTGTGCAAACCTGAAGCTACATGAACCAGATTGAAGAACCAGCTCCATAAATAGTTTTATGTGTCTTTCTTTTATTCTAGTTCAATTGTAGTAGGTATTTTAAAGTTGTACCTTTCCAGCTTTCATAGAAGCAATTGTATTATGTACTTTGAGTATTCAAGTTAGAGTTAACTTGAAGTTGTCGCAACAGTTAGAGGCTGGTTGCTACAACGGGATTAGAGTTAATCCTTAGGTTTACAAAGAGTTTTGTAAATGCAGTTTTGGCTCAGTGATTTTATTGGAAGTTTGGGAAAATCCTACTGAGTAGTAGGTCATGTCTTTTTCACCTTTTGAGCCAGGTGTTTTCCACGTAAAAATCTCTGTGTTCTTTATTTTCTGTAATTATTATTCCGCAAACAGCAGTAGTTAGTACACCTAGAAGAACCAGGTTCTTCTATAGAGAAAATTGGGTACCACACAAATCACCCCCCCTCTTGTGTGGTATTGACGTTTAGAACATCAATTGGTATCAGAGCAGGTTATCCTTGAAGAGGCTAACACCTTAGGAGAAGATCAACATGAGTGCACCAGCTGGGAACTGGGAAGGGCAATCTACTGCTAGGCCTCCACTTTTCAATGGTCAGTACTATTCTTGGTGGAAGAACATGATGAGAGATCACATCATAGGGGAAGACTATGAACTCTGTGACATAGTCACTGATGGTCCCCTAGCAACCAAAAAGAAGAATGCTGAAGGAGTGGATGTGCCAAAGACAAGAGCTGACTGCACTGTTGAGGACTTGAGGAAGTAGGAAAAGAATGCAAAGGCCAAGAAATAGCTTGTGTGTGGACTTGGTCCAGACGAGTATAGTAGAATTCAAAGCTGTACCATTACTAAGGAAATCAGCGACACTTTGCAAGTGGATAATGAAGGAACACCTCAAGTGAAGAGGTCCAGAGGAACACTGCTGTATTCTCAATATGAGAATTTCACCATGAATGAAGGGGAAACCATCCAAGAGATGTATACAAGGTTCACCACACTAACAAATGAACTTAAGTCTCTTGGAAGGGTTATTCTTGAATAAGACAAAGTTGAGAAAATTTTGACAAGGGTACTGCCAATCTCTTGGGAAAGCAAAATCACAGCTATTCAGGAATCTAAGAATATTGCTACCCTCAAGATGGATGAACAATTTGGAAATATTATTGCCTATGAACTGAGAAGGAAAACCATGAAGATGGATGCACCCAAGAAGGAAAGGAGCATGACATTCAGAATCACTGAAGGTGCTGATCTAGAGGAGGATGAAATGACCATGATCACAAAGGAGTTCAAGAAGTACCTAATGAGAGGAAATGGTTCTTCAAGAAGTGGAAGCTACAACAAACCAAGGTTCTTGAAAAACAAACAAATAAGGGGTGTTACAAGTGTGGGAAGAATGATCACCACATCAAATATTGCCCTCAATGGGAAATTGAATGGAAGAAGGAAAGAGCTGAATGAAGGAACAGGTTCATCCCAAGAAGAACAAAAGATCAACAAAGGCTATGGTTGCTCCTTAGGGTGAAAGCTCAGATGAGGACTCAGAGGATGAAGATGGAGATGGACAAGCACTTATGGCAATTGGAGAATCCGATGAGGAATCTGAGGTAAGTATAATTCATCTCAAAGACAAGATTAAGTTTTTGTCTAAAGAAAGGCTATCTGAGTTACTCCTGGATTTCATTGATGAATCTGATAATCTAAACAATGAAAACAAACAGCTGTCTAAGGAGTGTGTGATTTTGAAAGCTAAGTGCAAAAACCTGGAACTTAGGGCTAGTGAAAGTGATAGTAAAAATGCTGAGTTCAAGAACCAGGTTCATGAACTTGACACCATAGTCCTAGAGCTTAAATCTGAAAATCTAAAATTGAAATTAGGAACTGGTAAAAAGAAATCTGATCACACACAACTCACTTTAGAAGAAAATGTAAGAAAAATAAAAGATGAGTTGTACACAAGAGATGAGCAGATAAGAGTCCTTAAGGAGGATCTAAACGAGGTTAAGAACGAGCAAGATAGAACCTGTAAATGGAATAGATCCTCCGATGCACTTTCATGGCTATATGAACACCATAGTAGCAATAAGAGAGGACTTGGATATGGGACCCCTGCACCTAAGTGGGATCCCAAAAGCAAGTACCTCACACTTCCTGAGAACAAAATTTGCACACACTGTGGTAAAACTGGTCACTATAAATCTGAATGTATTGCAAAAGAAAAGGCTAGTAAAAAGAATAAAGAATTTGTTCAAGGGAAAAATAGGCTGCCAGGTTGGGCTAAAAAGAATTGGATTCACCTTTTTGCCTATAGAAAGGGACCCAAACTAGTTTGGGTTCCTAAGACTAACCCTTGATTTCCTTTTATGAGTCCAAGTGAAAGGGAGCAGCCAAATATGGTACATGGATAGTGGCTGCTCAAAGCATATGACATGAAGCAAGAACCAGTTCCTTTCACTTGAGAACCTCAAAGGAGGTAATGTCTCCTTTGGAAATGGGAAGAAAGGTGAGATCATTGGGGTTGGAAAGGTAGGTAAGACTGATTCTCACTCTATTGAGAATGTCTACTTGATAGATGGACTAAAATACAGCCTAATAAGACAATCACAATTGTGTGATAAATGTAACTTGGTAACATTCACCTCTACCAAATATTTTGTGATTTATCTTACCACTGACAAGATTGTTTTGCAGGGAAAAAGAGTAAACAATACATACATTGTAGATTTGTCCACACTTTCAGAAAATGAACTCACTTGCTTAAGTGTCTTGGACAATGATCCCCTCCTTTGGCACAAGAGACTTGGACATGCAAGTCTAAGTCAACTCAACATATTAGTCTTCAAGGACCTGGTGATAAGGCTACCTAACATCAAGTTCAAGGAAGACAAAGTTTGTGAGGCTTGTGCAAGGGAAAGCAGGTAAGATCCTCTTTTAAATGCAAGAAAGTGGCAAGCACCACCAGAACGATGGAATTGGTCCATATGGATCTCTATGGTCCAATGAGAACATTAAGAAGAGGTGGTAAAAGATATGTGATGGTGCTTGTTGATGATTACTCTAGGTTTACTTGGACATTATTTTTAACATCTAAAGATGAAGTATTTGACATGTTTACTTCTTTTGTTAGAAAAACTCAGAAATAACTAGGTAATCAATTTGAATCAATTAGGTCTATCATGGAACTGAATTTGAAAATGCTAAGTTTGCTGAATTTTTGCATACTATATCATAAATAGTTGCATGACTAGACCTCTTGTTAAGAAGTTTCCCTATATATTTCTTAAAGGGAGAAAGCTAAATATATCCCATCTTAGGGCATTTTGATGCAAGTGCTTTGTGCACAATAATGGCAAAGACTCCCTAGGTAAGTATGATCCCAGAAGTGATGAGGGAGTATTCTTGGGATATTCTTCACATAGTAAAGCTTATAAGATAGACAGTACAAGAACTATATGTGTAGAAAAAAGTATATATGTTGTTTGTTTTAAGACTAACATTCTTTCAGAGAGGCAGGAACAAGATAATGAAGAGATTGGGCTGATAAGAAATTCAAGTGGTGAAACCACAGTCTAGGCCGAAGATGCATACAAGAAGGAATAGGTGATGGAACAGGTCCTTCTACCCAGGGCAACATGACAGGGGGAACTGACTAGAGAGGAACTGATCCTCAAACCTCGAGGAAACCTGTCCTTGAACCTATTCCTCATTAATAAAACCAAGAAGGAACATCCAAAGAAATTGACACTCCTATTGCAACATCCACGAAATTGGATATAAATGAACCTGGTTCATCTGTTGATCAGAAGTTGTAAAGGGGAATGATGGGTTCTCTTTTATAACTCACTAATAGCAGACCTGACATTATGTGTTGTGTAGGTTTTTGTGATCGATTTCAGGTTTCCTTATGGATAGGAAGAGCACCTCAGGTATGGCACACTTCCTTGGTTCATGTCTTGTGTCATGAGCTACAAAAAAGGCAAAATTCAATGGCCTTATCTACTGCTGAAGCCGAGTATGTTGCTGCTGCTTCATAGTGAGCTCAATTGTTGTGGATCAAACAACAATTATTGAACTTTGGAATCGATGTGGTTGCATCCCTATTTTTTTGTGATAACACTAGTGCTATTAGTATGACAAAGAAACAGTTCATCATAATAGAACTAAGCACATAGATGTTAGGCACTATTTTTTTTAGGGACAACTATGAGAAAGGCTTGATCACTGTGGAATTTTGTGCTACTGACAAGCAAATTGCTGACATCTTCACAAAAGACTTAAGTAGAGATCATTTTGAGAGGAATATGTTGGAATTAGGGATGCTTAAGATCACCTAAAAGGACCAGTTCAAGGTTAAATGAAAAAAATGAAAGAAAACAAAATTTGGTTAGAAAGTCTATAAATTGTGTATAATTAGATTAATTCTTGCTCAGTCTCATACTTTCCATAGTATACTCTTGTGCCATGTGTTAAAATGATTCATTAATCTCTAATGATATTTTCTCTATTTTGGCAAATTTAGACTAACACAAAGAATTATCAGTGAAGAACCTGGTTCATCAAGATAACACGGTATGTTTTCTACACTCTGCATAATTTGAAATAACTATATTTGGATTATGAGCAGAGAGTCCTACCAAATACCAAACTCCTTTTGGACTTATCTGTTACAAGTGAACTAGTCCCATTCAAAAGAGTCCCAATCGAATGGAAGTACCTAGATTCTAGGGATACACTCCAATGCTGAATTTCAGTTTAATTAAACTTCTAAGAGTCTGAAAAGATGTAGTTACCCTATCAATTATTCCCTTGTATATTGATCAGGTTTAGTGTATTCCTTACTTTATCTCTCTCAAGCCGTCAAAAACTCTCATTTTTCTTTCATCTTCCAAAACACAATCTAATTCTCTTCTCTTCCATACCCTAGCCCAGATATGTCGAACACCTTTGAAAATCCTTCATCACCACCACTGGAAACCAATTCCACATCTTTTACAACACCAATCTCTAAGAAAAGTAGAGTAAATATGATGGCTCATAAGATTGTTACTGAAGGAGAGTAGATATAAGAAAATAAATAAGCAATTGAAAGCAGGTAGGGAAGAAGAATCCTAGAAATCTGAAGATTCATTTAAGTCTGCTACTAAGGGGGAAGAAAGTAGGTATTCCAAAACTGAACAGGTATCTTTTGATTCTAAAGTTACTCCTGAGACAATTTCTGAAGATGCTGCAAATTTAGAGAATGGATTTGTACTGGTAGGATGTATAGCAGGTGTTGAGACTACATAATCTGGAGAAGTTGGTGGTAAAAAAAAGAGCAAGGGCGCTAGGAGTACTGTGAGAGGAAAGGGGACAAGAGTGGCTGATTCTTCACCCACTCCTGTTGGTATAATAAAAACTGGTGCAATGGTTGTTTGGGGAGAGGGATTTACTGAAATAGAAGAGAATGTGAGCAAAACTGGGGGGAAGTGGGTCTAACAAAGCTGCTGAGGGGTTGGTTCAACTTGGAATAGTTATAGATGAACCTGTTCCATCTGAATAGAAAACCCTCACGGACCTGCTGATAGAGTTATCAATGGCACCAAAACTCATGCCATTCCCTATGGTTTTATTCTCACAACTGTGCTTGCACATTTCAAGGTACCTATGAAGAAGTGGGGTTAATACTATGTCATTCTTAATGAACGTGGTTCATCTAAAAAGACACCTATCAATAGCAAAGTCAGATTCTTGGTACAGCGAGTGAGGTAAAGGATATTGAGATAGCAAGACTGAAGACACGATTGTTTGAGGTAGAATCTGAGAGAGATGTTCTCAGAACTAAACTTTCAAGGGAAAAGGAGAAGAATGCTGGAAATCTTCAAGACATGCTGAAACTTCTCCAAACAAATAACCCAGCCCCTACCTCTTCCAAGCCTTAAATCCTAGCCTAATGTAGATAAACCAGTGACCCATTTCAGGACTTTTTGTTTCTTTTGCTCATGTTTTCAGTATTTTTATTTCTTCTTATGCTTTGTGGTAGAATCTTATCAATCATCAATGAAATTCACTATTTTTGCTCTAACTATTTGTTCATATTTCTTTGATGGTTAAAATTCTTAGCTCGATCTATGATGATTAATCCATGATTGCATTTGAAGTTGCCTCAGTGGCCATGAGTAAGTTTTAAAATCTGGTTATCTCACATTTTTTATGCAACTTTTTGATGATGCCAAAAGGGGAAAAAAGGTTGTGCTTTC
Organism: Nicotiana glauca; assembly: GCA_026770625.1. NCBI lineage: Eukaryota > Viridiplantae > Streptophyta > Magnoliopsida > Solanales > Solanaceae > Nicotiana > Nicotiana glauca. Next base: position 58,030 of record MU711267.1, on the reverse strand, counting down.
AACAAGTGATGTTTACACTTTGAACAATGATGTTTATAACCTAATGTACCTGGTCCTTGATGATAAGTGATAAAAAGAAAAAATGTTTCTAACATTGTGTTGATGTTGAGCTGAGATTAAACAAAGCCTAAGCTTATGAAAAGCACAGAGTTTGTCATCATCAAAAAGGGGGAATTTGTTGGCCCAAGTAAAGGTTAGTTTTGAAGACTGACAAAGGAACTCAGGATGAACCAGGTCCATCACTCAGGTGCGCAGAAATGGGCAGATTCGAGCATGTGGGTTTCACGTGAAGGAGATAAGCTTAACTTGGTGTATTTAATATCTCCTGATCGAAAATGTTGCATAATTGATAAGGAGAAGGAGTACTTAGTCAAAGAGAACATAATTCAAGATATGGAAGGAGTTAGAAGTTGAAATCAACTAGAACTCGTCCACCAAGGAAGAGTTGCATAAGAACTCTAGTTATTTCTTCATATACTAACTCTATAAATTGCAAGATGTTCTCACATTAAAGGGTTGTACAAAACACATAAGTTAAATGTGAATTGGGAGCAAAATAGCATGTCTTTTTGCAAGCAGTTCGTGTGTGATTCAAGTGTACAAACCTGAAGCTACATGAACCAGATTGAAGAACCAGCTCCATAAAGAGTTTTATGTGTCTTTCTTTTATTCTAGTTCAATTGCAGTAGGTGTTTTAAAGTTGTACCTTTCCAGCTTTCATAGAAGCAATTGTATTATGTACTTTGAGTATTCAAGTTAGAGTTAACTTGAAGTTGTCGCAGCAGTTAGATGTTGGTTGCTACAACGGGATTAGAGTTAATCCTTAGGTTTACAAAAAATTTTGTAAATGTAGTTTTGGCTCAGTGATTTTACTGGAAGTTTGGGAAAATCCTACTGAGTAGTAGGTCGTGGTTTTTTCACCTTTTGAGCCAGGTGTTTTCCACGTAAAAATCTCTGTGTTCTTTATTTTCTGTTATTATTATTCCGCAAACAGCAGAAGTTAATACACCTAGAAGAACCAGGTTCTTCTAGAGCGAAAATTAGGTACCACACAAATCACCCCCCCTCTTGTGTGGTATTGACGTTTAGAACATCATAGTATCTCTCCCATATCTTGTGAAACAACTTATTGGTTTCTTGTTTGAAAGCTAGAATGTCACCCCTTAGAGTTTCAATATTCCCGGGAGAAAAGAACTTGGCAATGAATTTCTCGACCAATTCATCCCATGCATGGATAGAACGATTTGGCAACCTCTCCAACCAATCCCATGCCTTCCCCATAGAGAGAAAGAGAATAGCCTCAATTGCAAAGCATCCTTGGAGACGTTGGTTTGTTTACTCCCCCAGCAATTGTCAACAAACCCTTTCAATTGCTTGTATGTATTTTGACTTCTCATTTTTCCAACAGTGTAAACATGACATTTGTGATTTGAAAGCTTCCCTCCCTAACGCGGGGCGAGACTTAGCAGTTGCATATCCTTCATTTGGCAACACCTGGTGTGTCGCCGCTGTTTGAGAAGGTGGAGGAAGAGCTGGAACATTGTCTTGAGTCTAGCCTCGTCTATTAGCTTGAGGTTCCTCTCAACTTGGTCATCATCCCCGCCATCCCCCAATGGCACGTTTCCAAGAGGATCATTGTTGTTCAGAGCGACTATATCACCTTTAATTATTTCACAAAAATATTAGTAACTCAAAAGGAAAATAAGACAAACCACACACAAAACCAAATATATAGCTAAATCCATTTTTAGCTCCCCAGCAATGGCGCCAAAAATTGATGTTGCCCAAACTCACACCACTAGTTGGGATTGTGAGGCAGTCGATACAATTATAAATACCCAGCGCGAGTCGGGGACAATTTCACAGAGAGCTTTTTGTAGGATTAGGTATGTACCTACTCTATTGTAGGACGTGATCAAGAACATATGGGTAATTCACAAAATAAGTGATAGATACTCAAGTCGGATCTTACTATCTCTAGATTCAACCCTTTAATTGGGTCTATCAATTTCTTAAGTTCACCCCAATTCCTTGTTAGCCAAGTTTTTGTAGACTTAGTCTCTCTTTCTCAAGTAGAGACTAAGTCATTTAGGCATAAATCAATATTTCCAACCATTAATTCTTAAGTTCAAGCAAGATCTAGGCTAAATATTACTAACCCAATCACAAACAAGCCCTAATTCAAACACCCATTAAGTACCCACACTAGGGTTGGGTCACAACTGTTGCGCCCCCTTTTTTTCCCTCCTCACATCGGGAAAATCGGGTTTATAACATTTTGAATATAAGAAAACTCGTTCTTTTGGGGAACTGGGTATTGAATTTGAAGATTCACCACCTAATGATTTATGGTGCATTAGGACACCTACAAGGTTCATTTCTAAGTTTGCTTGCTTACCGAAGATAGGGTAAGGGCTTGAAATTATCCTAAGGGGAAGATGTTAGGCACCCCTCAAGATCCACTAGCGTGGTTCCCCACCAGATAGTTCTTTGTGAATTTGGGGTATAATTAACATGTAAACAGATAAGGCTCAAATAAGAGAGGATTTTCATTTACAATGATTTGAGAGGAAACAATGTTTGAAAGAGCAATTAAAAGGCTGATTTTGAAATGAAGGAGTTATAATGCTTTGAAAAAGAAAAGGCAATAAAGGAAGGGGGTCCTAGGTTTATTTGTAATATGGATCACATCAATGCAATACCCGGTAATCACTCCTCAAAAGGGGGACTACACTTGGAATTAACGCACCAGTCATTATATCCATATCTACCTTCCCCACCCTATTTAAGGTACTAAAGCGTGGAACATGAACGACTGGATACTTTCAGGCTTTCATAAAATCCAAACTACATTGGAAACATGATAATAACCCTTTGAAGATTCATGAACAATAATGAAATCTGATAAACTCTAAATCATTTCTACATTTAAACTAACCTAGCATGCAAAACTAATTCACCTTACTAGATGTCTATATTACTAGATTCTCACATTACAGCGAAGCATAAATTGAGAAGTCGAACAAATACACTTATAAATTGATTAACACAAAAAGGAAAAAAAATAGTGTATCATTTCTTCAACAAATCAGTCACACATTTGCTGAACCAGCTCTTCATACATCATTGGAGGCCAGAAATAATACCTAGAAATTAGGACAAATCTGAGGGGAAATGGAGGTCAGCTAGGCTAGCAACAACAAACAGCAACAAACAACAGCTTGAGATCAATTTTTAGCCCAGGAAATGATATCAGGAAGCCAGGAAATAGTTTCAAACAAATAGCAACAGTAAACACCCAAAACAAGCTTGAATGATCCAAATTGAACTTGAAATAACCTCAGGAATCTCCAAGACCTCAACTACTGAAGTTTCAGAACTTTCAATGCCTCGACATCTAAAATATAAACTCTAAATATTCAAAACTCTCAAATTCTACAGAACTTTGGTTGATTTTCAATAGCTTTTCAGGCTTTTAGAACTCTCAAACATTCAGAACAATTTTTTTGGTTTTTGGGACTTGAATTTCAAATTTTCCGATTCTGTGGATTTCTAGACTTTGAATTTTGAATTTTCAGATTTCTGGATCTCTAAAAACCTGTATTGCAAGGCAAGGTACTGCCCTTTTATAGGTAAAGTTAGGGAAACCTTCAAATTTTCTTTTACACCATTGCCCCTTCTTTTAATTTCAGTTTTTAGCTTAAAAGTACCTAAAGGACTGACTTATTGCCCAAGTTATTATACTAAGTTCCTAAAATTCTAATTGGAATCCCAATCTAGAAGGCTCTAGGGGTTTCTAATTTCAGTTACTACAAAGATTCCCTTCTTAAAATACCTATACTACCCTTGACTTAATTCTGAAATTACTAACCTATGTCAACCTAACCCAAGCCCTTTTAAACTTGATCAAAATGACCATGGTTAATCATCAAGGCCTGGGAATTACTCAGCTATAACCAAATAGGAATCCTATCCTAGTTTTGCACTTGAAATTAATTCTAATTAGTATAATTACAGGCTGCTACTATGAACTAGACAAAAAATTAAGAACAAAATTAATACAAAATCATTCTATCTATACCAATCAAATAGAAAATTAAGACTCAAACAAAAATAAACACAAACAGAATCATAAAAGCAATACGAACAGAGAAAAAGCAATTAAATACTCTAAGAAGATTGGCAAGCAAAACTCAAGGCCTAGATCAATTAAACATGAAGAAAAATTGAACATGAAGGGGAAGCCAACTACAATTAAAAGAAAAATTCACTATACGGTGAAAAAGAAATAAAAAGAAAAATAAATAAAGAAAGGAAAAATATAGAACTTACTGATTCGGGCAAACTTGACTGACTTTCGAGTCTGATCCTCAGGTAATGTTATCTGTCTATTTTTGCCAAAAATAAGCGAACAACATTAATTGAGGATCACTCGAATAATGGAAAAATCCAAACAGGCTGAAATTCCTTTAAGCTTCAAAAACTGAACCCTAGATCTAAGATTCGAGTAGTTTTGGCCGGATTTGAAGGGGGTTAGTTTGAAATACGGGGAGAGGGGGTCAGGGTGAGTCTGGGGTGTGATTTTGGTAAGGTTTGGTGGCGGCACCGCCGGACACGGCGGCGGCAGCGACGGCAGCTAGGGTATTGCATATTCGACGGGCTTGGGTAGGATTCGAAGGAAAACACGACCAGATCCGTGATGAGAAGAAGGAGACGAGGTTGTGGTGTAATTTTTGAGGCTATTGGACAATCGCCGCCGGCGGAGGCGATTTTCAGCTGGCGGTGCATGGCGGAGCCGGCGAGGGGTTCTCTGAGGGTGTGGAGACGATATGAGGGGGTAGGGGGATCGTTCAGACAGTTTAATATTAAGACATGGGGGCTGCTCAACCGTTAGATCGAAAAATCTAGATGGTTGAGATTAATTCTCTGTTAAACGACCTCGTTTGGGTATGGGGTAACTGGACCGAGTATTGAAGTGGGCTTGGGGATGGTATGGGGCCTGTTTGGACGGGTTCAGGGATATTTATTGGGCTGGTAAATTAAAACCTGGACAATAGCCCAAAATTTGAATTTCTCTCTTTATTTCCTCCTTTTTTTTATTCTTTTTCTTTTCAAAATTAAAAAACAAAAAATCTGAATTATCCTAAGATCTAATTAAACTAATTAAACCTAAACGATGATTAACACAATTAATCAAAACAAATTAAAGGAAAACTAAACAAAATTCAAAGCTAAGAATTAAACAATGCAAAAAAATAAAATAAATCATTTTTGTGATTTTCCCCCCATTTTTGTAAAATCATAATTACTAATTAATCTAAAAATATGTAAAATTAAGTCCTAACTACAAATGCAATATTTTTTTTTTGTGTTTTTTATGAAGTATCATGCACATACACAAAAATTACGCAATTAAATCCTAAAAATCGAATAAAAGAAAAATCCTAATTCTAAGAAGCCTATAGGAATAATTCAAGCGAGGCAAAAACCACGTGCTCACAGCTGCCCCTCTTTGCTCAGAGACACGAAGGGTTTTCGGGCAAAGATAAATAAGCAATTATGAGAAATTTTTGCCTGCTTGGCACTCCATGATAAGCATTTTTGAAAAATATCTGACCGACCCTTGCTTTAGAGGTTGCCTACATATCCTTGGCTATAAAAGAATCAGGTTAGTGTAGTTCTGGAAGGTCTGGTAGCTGGGACTACCATGAAGCTGTGGTTTCAGTGTTGCTGTTGCTGCTACTGCTTACTGAACCCCCTTGTTACACCATGTCAAAATAATAGAAACTAGACTAAGCTATGATCTATGAATTACAAAAGATCCTATCTATATCTTCAAACATTGCTCTTGTGGTTCTTGTTGCCATGTTGACTTGTATTCTCTTGGTGACTTCCTTTTGTTGCTGCCTTGAATTGTGATATGAGATGTTTTGCCCTTTCTCCAAGTGATGCTTGACCGGTAAAACTCGAAATGTAGTCCTCTGTTCTCCAGGCGGGCTCCTGACTGCTGAAACTTGAAATGTATACCTCTGTTCTCCAAGCAGGCTCCTGATTGCTAAAACTTTGAAATGGATACCTTTGTTCTCCAGGCGGGCTCCTGACTGCTAAAGCTTGAAATATATACCTCTGTTCTCCAGGCGGGCTCCTGACTGCTGAAACTTGAAATGTATGCCTCTGTTCTCCAAGCGGGCTCCTGACTGCTAAAACTTGAAATGTATACCTCTGTTCTCCAGGCGGGCTCCTGACTGCTAAAACTTAAAATGTATTCCTCTATTCTCCAGGCGGGTTCCTGACTGCTAAACTTGAAATGTATGCCTATGTTCTCCAGGCGAGCTCCTGACTTCGACAAAATAGACAAAACAAAGAAAATCTTCTACCCAGTTTGGTGGTTGGGCATCACATTACCAAATATTAATAAGAATTTGAAAATTAAAACTTGAATTGTAATACCTCTGTTCTCCAGGCGGGCTCCTAACTGCTGAAACTTGAAATGTATGCCTCTGTTCTCCAGGTGGGCTCCTGACTGCTGAAACTTGAAATGTATGCCTCTGTTCTCTAGGCGGGCTCCTGACTTCAACACAATTGACAAAACAAAGAAAATTTTTTGCCATTGTTTCAATCAAAGAAAGATCTTGTTAGTTTAAAATGGTGGTTATTTGATGGCATTCTTGTTGAAGATGTCTGCGCTGTTGTGTTTTGCTTTGACCTGCTTCCCGAACTGGACCTGAATCGCTTGACTTTCTGACTGACTTTCAAACCCCATGACTTTGGATGACCCGAGTGTTCTACCCCATACTATTTTTTACATTTTAGACACTTTTGTCTGGAACTTTGCATCTCCCTACAAAACTACCAATCAATCCACCAATGAAACTTTCGGTGGCCCTTTGTATCTTACTTCGCATCATGCCATCTTTGGTACGTTCTGGCCCCACTGTGCTTTGCAATTGGGAAACTGGTTAGTGAGCCTTGACGTCCTTTCTTCTTTGTTTTGAACAAAACTGACATTTACCCATCTTAGAGAAACAAACCCCAAAAGTAATGAAATGCAATGACCTTGAGAGTTAAGGATAAACAGAATCTAAAACCGGACGACTTATGAAAAGGAAAGAAAAGGAAAAGAGACTTATCTGAGTGGAACAGCTGGCATCATTGATCATGACATTCATTTCGGACTAATCGGCCTAATCCATCCAACCAATCAACTTTCACTTGCCATGCTTTTTTTCCTTGAGTTCCATAACCTGATTTCTTCAACCAAACCCTAACCTTGTCCATCCTGCGGTGTCCTGAAAGTTTTTCACCCACAAAAACCCTCTAATTTTTTCATCTACTCACTTTCGCCTTAAGGTGACTGTGAGGGTTTTCACCAATAAGACTCTCTCATTTTTCATTTCTCTCAGCTCGCGTCACCTTACGGTGCCCGTGAGGGTTTTCACCAATAAGACTCTCTCATTTTCATCATTTTTCTGCTTGGACCAGAGTGTTGTCCCTGACATGGATTACCTCTTCTTTCTTGACTTGGCATTTCTTGAAGACTGATCAGAAGGGCTTTCTTTAGATCGTAATGCAGGCTTTTGGACAGGGTTAGAAAGAAAGGGTATCAAAGGCTCAAAACAACTCAAATGGGTTCAAAATTATAACTTTCGGAGTCAAATATCTTGCACCACTACAACTTTTGCCCCAGTTTCTCGCTTGGGGACTTTTGGATTTTTATTATGATGGGACCGAACCGTGTGGCTGCCTACGTATCCTTAAAAGGAATCAGGTCGAACGTAGTTCATGTCACAAAATTACTTTGTTGTTGTGATCTTTCTTTCCATTTTTCTTTTTGTTTATCTCTCTTTTTTCTTCTATTTTTCTTTTTCCTTTTTTTTCTTTCTTTTCTTTCTCTCTTTTTTTCTCTTTTCTTTTCATTTTTCTTCTCTCTCTCTTTTCATTGTTTCCTTTCTCTTTTTCCTTCACTTACTTTCCGCGCTTGTGTTTACGAATTTTGTCATTGATTCCAAAAGAGGGGTATGAAAGAAAATAAACAAGGCTCAAAGGGGTAACAAAATGCCTTCGTCATTCCAATGTTCAAAATATGCCAACTACAAACAAATGCAATTAATTCAAAGGAAATCATACATAATATATCTTGACCGCATCGGAGTTGATGGCCATTTCAACATATTTTCCTTCTATGTATGTCAAATACAAATCACCATTGGACAACACTCTCGTTATGATGAACGTCCCCTGCCAATTTGGGGCGAACTTGCCTTTGGCCTCGGCCTGATGCGGAAGAATACGCCTCAACACTTGCTGACCCACTTCGAACTTTTGTGGGCGCACCTTCTTATTATATGCTCTTGCCATTCTCTGTTGATACAATTAACCATGACATACTGCTGCCAATCGCTTCTCATAGATCAAACTCAATTGCTCCAAACGGGCTTTGACCCATTCATCATTATCAATTTCGGCTTCTACGACAATCTGAAGGGAAGGAATTTCCACATCTGCAGGTATCACTGCCTCGGTACCATACACCAATGAATAAGGAGTCACCCTCTACTGAAGTATGGACAGTAGTGCAGTAACTCAGCAATGCAAAAGGCAACTTTTCGTGCCACTGTCTAGAACTCTCCACCATCTTTCGGAGTATCTTCTTCATATTCTTGTTGGCTGCCTCAACTGCTCCATTTAATTTGGGGCGATAAAAAGTGGAATTACGATGTGTAATTTTGAATTTCTGACATACCTCTTTCATCAGATGACTATTAAGATTAGCCCCATTGTCTGTAATGATCACCTTTGGTATCCCAAACCGACAAATGATATTTGAATGCACAAAATCGACTACTGCTTTCTTGGTTACCGACTTGAATGTTTTAGCTTCGACCCACTTGGTGAAATAATCAATGGCCACCAGAATAAACCTGTGCCTATTTGATGCTACTGGTTCAATTGGCCCAATGACATCCATCCCCCACGCGACAAAAGGCCATGGTGCGGACATTGTGTGCAATTCTGATGGTGAAGAGTGAATCAAATCTCCATGTACTTGACACTGATGACATCTACGCACAAAACTGATACAATCCCGCTCCATAGTAAGCCAATAATAACCTGCTCGGAGAATTTTCTTTGCCAATACGTACCCACTCATATGCGGTCCACAAACCCCTGAATGTACTTCAGTCATGATAGCTATGGCCTGTCTAGCATCTATGCATCTCAACAAACCAAGATCTGGAGTCTTTTGTACAGTACCCCTCCACTGAAGAAAAATCCACTTGCCAAACACCGAATTGATCTTTTTTGATCCCCCATGGCCTGTACTGGATACATTCCCATTTTAAGGTATTCTTTGATATCATGGAACCACGGCTCACCATCAAGTTCTTCTTCCACCATATGACAGTAGGCATGCTGATCACGGGCCTGAATCTACAGAGGGTCCACATAAGCCTTATATGGATGATGCAACATTGACGCCAACGTAGCCAAAACATCGGCAACTTTGTTATGAATCCTTGGGATATGCCTGAATTCTATTGACTGAAATCGTTAACAAAGATCATGCAAACATTGTCGGTACAGTACAAGCTTCAAATCTCGTGTTTCCCATTCTCCTTAAATCTGGTGTACCAGAAGGTCCGAGTCACCCATGACCAAGACTTCTTGGACACCTATATCCATAGCTAACCTCAAACCCAAGATGCATGCCTCGTACTCGGCCATGTTATTAGTACAATAGAAGCGAAGCTGAGCTATAACAGGGTAATGCTGCCCTGTTTCAGAAATAAGTACCGCTCCTATCCCAATGCCTTTCATATTGACAGCCCCATCAAAGAAAAGTTTCCATCCTGGCTTCTCAGCTTGTTCCAACTCCTCAACGTGTATTACCTCTTCGTCGGGGAAGTATGTCTTCAAAGGTTCATATTCTTCATCTACTGGATTCTCAGCCAAATGATCCGCCAATGCTTGTGCTTTCATTGCAGTCCACGTCACATAGACAATGTCGAACTCCGTGAGCAAGATTTGCCACTTTTCAAGCCTTCCTGTGGGCATAGGGTTCTGAAAGATGTACTTCAACGGATCCAACCGAGAGATGAGGTAAATGGTATACGATGACAGGTGGTGTTTCAACTTCTACGCTACCCAAGTTAAAGTGCAACACGTCCTCTCAAGTTGAGTATACTTAACCTCGTAAGCTATGAACTTCTTGCTGACATAGTATATGGCCTGCTCTTTCTTGACGGTGATATCGTGCTGCCATGACACACATCCAAACGAGTTGTCCAAAATCGTCAAATACAGAATCAAAGGCCTCATTGGTTCTGGCGGGACCAACACTGGTGGGTTTGACAGATACCCTTTTGTCTTATCAAATGCTTCTTGACATTCGTCTGTCCACTTGACTGCGACATCCTTCTTTAACAACTTGAAGATAGGCTCACAAGTTGTCGTGAGCTGAGCGATAAACCTGCTGATGTAATTCAATCTCCCTAATAGACTTATCACATCGGTCTTTTTCTTCGGAGGTGGCAATTCTTCGATGACTTTGATTTTTGATGGGTCTAATTGAATACCTCGCCGGCTGAATATAAATCCCAACAATTTTCCAGATGGAACACCAAAAGCACATTTTGTAGGATTGAGCTTGAGATTGTACCTGCGAAGCCTTTGGAAGAACTTTCTCAGGTCCCGGATATGGTCAGACTACTTCCTGCTCTTTATAATTACATCATCCACATACACCTTGATCTTTCTATGTATCATGTCGTGGAATATGGTTGGCATCGTTCTCATGTAGGTTTCCCCAGCATTTTTCAACCCAAATGGCATGACTCTATAGCAGTAAGTTCCCCATGGCGTGATGAATGCTGTTTTCTCTACATCTTCCTCATCCATTAAAATCTGGTGATAGCTCGCATAACAATCCACAAAAGAACCAATCTCATGTTTGGCATAATTATCAATCAAGATATGGATGTTTGGCAGTAGGAAATTGTCCTTTGGACTTGCCTTATTAAGATCACGATAATCAATACACACCCTGGTCTTTCCATCCTTCTTTGGCACGGACACAACATTGGCTAACCAGGTGGGATACCGTGTGACTCGAATGACCTTTGCCTCAAATTGCTTGGTGACTTCTTCTTTGATCTTTACACTCATATCAATTTTAAATTTCCTTAGCTTTTGCTTGACAGGGGGGAATACTGGGTTGGTGGGCAATTTGTAAACCACCAAATTAGTGCTTAGACCCGATATGTCATCATATGACCGTGCAAAAACATCTTTGTACTCAAACAGTGCCTTAACTATCTCTTCTCTGAGCTGAGGTTCAAGATGGACACTTATTTTAGTTTCCTGGACATTATTCTGATCCCTTAAGTTGATTGCCTATGTATCATTCAGGTTAGGTTTGGGTTTTTCCTCAAAATGGCTTAATTCTTTACTGATCTCCTCAAAAGCCTCATCATCATCATATTCCACTTCATCATCATACTCAATTTCTTATATTATTATTTAAGAATTAGATTGGCATTTAAGACTAGGCCGGAGATTCCTCATGCATGTCATGTCATAGAAACCAGCATAAAAAGAACTGTACAAGAAAGGAAAGAAATATAAAAATAAAAATATCAGGAATGAAAAGAAGGGAAATTGCATTTCATTGAAATTTAAAGATAACAAGGTTTAACTCATCCCAATGGGCAGAACATAGCATCTGAATTACAACCGTGGAAATAATCCAGGTTAAACTGAAAAAAAATCAAAGTCGACTATCACGACTCCCTCCGAGTAGGAAGAGGAGTAGCTTCCCAATTGTTGATCTTTGCACAGGGCCCCATAAATTGCACATCTGATTTGCTTGATCCATCTCTAGCTTCCACCATGTTTACCTCGCTGAACAACCTCTCGAACCCTTTATCCAAATCTCTATCAGCATCGATCAATGAATAGGGAACTGTTGTCATTGAGCGCTTTCTGGCACTAGGCCTAACATTTGATCTGGACAGCCGCGAGATGGTCTTTGGGAGAACCCATGCTCTTTGTTTCAGCTTTCTGGATCCCCTTATATCGACAGTTGTAGGCCTGAACCCCAAACCAAATGTATCCAAGTTTTTGGGAAGAACATTGGTTGTACGATACCCTACAGAGAAGCACCCAAACCCTTGCCAGGTACGAACCCATTCTTCAACATCTCTGAAGCCACCATAACTGATGCGGTTGCTACTTTAGGGATTAGAACAAACTCACGTTCTGGGATCTTTTCAACTGATAACGTGTCAAAGACCTGATATACCCATGGACCCTTGTCGTCTTTAGCTTCGATGAACCGTACAATGGCATCACCCAGGGCGCACAGATTATCCTCATTGTGCACCACAATTTCCTGTCTGTCCCATTCAAATTTAACTATCTGGTGCAAAGTGGATGGCACTGCCTTGGCGGCATGAATCCAGGGTTGCCCTAGCAAAATATTGTAAGAAACCGCCACATCCAACACTTGGAATTCCATAGTGAAATCAACAGGCCCTATTGTCAATTCTAGTATTATATCACCCATTAAATCTTTTCCCCCACCGCCGAACCCTCGAACACAAATGTTGTTTTTGCGAATACTATAATAGGCCACTTTCATTTTGTTCAGCATGGAGAGAGGGCAAATGTTTGCACTAGACCCATTGTCGATCAGAGCTCGGGTAACCACAAAATATTTTCACTTCACCGTCAGATAAAGGGCCCCATTATGCTCAGTACCCTCCACAGGAAACTCATCATCAGAGAAGGTAACTCTGTTCACCTTGAATATTTTGTTTGCTACTTTCTCCAAGTGATTTACCAATATCTTTTCGGTAACATGAGCCTCATTCAAAATTTTCATCAGCGCTCGACGGTGCTTATCGGAATGGATCAATAATTAGAGCAACGAGATCTGCGCAGGGGTCTTTCTCGACTGTTCTATAATGGAATAATCTTGCACCTTCATTTTCCTCAAGAATTCTTCTACTTCTTCCTCAGTTACAGCTTTCTTTACTGACGCTGGATTATCTTTGGCAGTTTTGGCTTTTCTCAACTCTTCAGAGGCAAAGCATCTCCCTGAGCGAGTTAGACCGTGGGTTTCACAAACTTCTTCTTTCACTTCTTTCCCTTTATACATCACTGTCACTCGACCGTAATTCCATGGGACGACCTTACCACTGATTACTAGTAGCTGATTCACTGGCTTGATGATAACAGGCTCTATGCGAGCACCTTCCACGATTACAACGGGCTTGGTAGCCGCCCCTGGCACCATCACTTTGGCTCGTTCTTGTTTTACGGCAACAACGCTTGAAGAATCTTTCTGAACCACCACAACTGTTTTACTACCTGTCTCTTTCACCTTGATTGATGTCTTCCCATTAGTTGATTCCCCACTTGGCTTGATTTCACTAGACCTGATCATCATTACAGTTTGTGAGGGCTTCTTATGCTCTTCTCCCTTTGCACTAGCTCAATCATATGGGTCTCATGATGGGTTGGCAACGGATTCTGATTGATATTAGGCGTCTCCGGGGCTTGCACCTCAATTCGGCGGGTATCAATGTGCTCCTGAATAGTTGTTTTCAATTTCCAGCACTTCTCTGTGTCATGCCCCGGAGCCCCCGAACAATACTCACAACTCAACGAATGATCAAGATTTCTTGGAAGGGGATTTGGCAACTTAGCCTCAATCGGACTCAACATTCCCAACTGTCTCAGCCTGTGGAATAGACTTGTATATGATTCTCCCAAAGGGGTAAAAGTTTTCTGCTTCTGTGTCCTCTCATGCTTGAAGGTTTGGTTAGGTCGGAAACCTGCTCCATGAGGATTTCTGTAGGCGTTTGGGGGTGGGTAAGTGTTTTGGGGAGCTGGGTAAGTATTTTGTGGGGTTGGTGTGCGCCATGGTGCATGGGCAGGAGGTTGGGGGTATGTTTGGGCGTGATAGACAGAGAAGTGGGGAACTGGAGGTGGGTAATAGTGTTGTGATGGGCTATATGGAGTGTGGGGGTAAGTTTGGGGGTGGGGTCGAGGCTGGTTATAGTACGGTGACGGGCCCCTGGGCCAAGCTCTTGACTCAACTACTATAACATCCTCTTTCTTCTTCTTTCCCAATACACCCCCAGTGCCGCTTTGAATAGCCTGGGTGGTTGCCTTGATTGCTGAATAGCTCATGATTTTGTTAGATTTAAGTCCTTCCTCCACCATACTTCCCATTTCTTCGTTAAAATATTTCCCCACTGCTGACACTAAGTGACCAAAATAAGTGGGCTCCAAGGCCTGCAAGAAGTAATCAACCATTTCACTTTCTTTCATTGGAGGGTCAACTCTTGCCGCTTTCTCTCTCCAAAGGAAACCGTATTCTCTAAAGCTTTCCCCGGGCTTCTTCTCAATTTTTGTCAGTGACAAACGGTCTGGGATAATTTCGAGATTATACTGAAAATGACATTTAAACGCTTGAGCTAGATAGTCCCAAGTGTACCACCGACCATGATCTTGTCCGGTGTACCATTACAAAGCCGAGCCACTTAAACTTTGACTGAAGTACGCCATCAATAATTCGTCTCTTCCACCTGATCCTCTCATCTTGCTACAAAAACCTCTTAGATGTGCCACGGGATCACCATGCCCGTCATATAAATCAAATTTGGGCAACTTGAACCCCGCTGGTAACTGGACATCTGGGAATAGACACATGTCTTTATAGGCCACGCTTATTGCCCACCTAGCCACTGCATATTCCTGAAAGATAGCTCCAAGATCTTGACTTTCCTGGCCATCTCTTCCTGTTTAGAATTCTTATGAGGCTTCTCAATTTCTGCCGAGAGTTCAAACTGAGGAGGGTAAGGACATGGCTCCGGTGCTTTGAAGGTTGGTTCCCGGGGATAATAATGGTTTTCTTGAGTCTGGAACAGAGGCTCACTAGAATATCGATGCAATGCAATAGGTGGAGGTCCCACAAATACAGGATTGGTTGGTGGGGGAGGGTATGGGACCGATTTAGGTGGTGGGGCTGGTAGTGTTTGGGAGGTGGTGCCATAACATTGTTGGTAGGTAGGAAAGGCCAGGGATGAATTCAAAGTGGGAGGATCTTGAGGTTGAACTAACGGTGGGATATATGCAGGGTTGGCGGGATAAACCGGTGGTGGATGCCCCTTTACCCATGCTTGATACATCTCAGCCATTTGTTGCTTTAACTTGTACATCTCTTCTTTCATTGCATTAACATCAACTTCCTCCACTTCTTTCAATGGGTCAACAATACTGGCCTCTAGTTCTTGGTTGGTCATTTTCAGCTTGTCTTTTGACCGGGTGTTGTAGGAATGGGTTTCCAGAATGCCAGTCAACTAACCACCTGCCTGGACTCAATACATCAACAACAACTTTGTTAGTGGTTAGGGCTTTAACAGATTTGATAACCACACGTTTGGGGAATGAATGCACCTTAAGCAGTTAACCGTTTCTATCATGCATTTGCTCGGTTGCTTGCGTCATCCCGGCTTTCCTTATTTCCGATTGCAAACCCCTTTTTTCTTTTTCTTTTTTCCTTCTTTTTTCCTTTTTTTCTTTCTTGCCTTTGATTTCTCTTTGTTTTTATTATCTCATTCCCTCTTGTTTTTCCATTGTTTCTTTCTTCTGGTTTCTCTTTTGTTTTTCTTTTCTCTCTTATTTTTCCTTTCTTTGCTTTCTCTCATTTTCATTTGGTTACGGTCGAATCCTATGGAGATTGCCTACGTATCATGACCCCGCATGAATCAGACCAATCATAGTTCTTGGAGATGAAAGGTAAAAATAATAAAATATTTTTTGGAATTTTTAATTTTCAAAATAAAACAAACTTTGATTACAATGACTTGAAAACTAATAGACTTTGAACAAGAAACACAAACTCGAAAAACAAACAACCCACATACTCTAATAAAAGAAATACAAACTCAAAGACAAACTTGACTGACTTTAATAGAAAGACAATACAGACTCAAGAAATCACGAATACATTAAGGCTTCAATTGCTCCTAGTGCCTGCGGGGCGTCATTCGGCCTTGCCGCAGGCCTATCTGTGAGATACCCCTATAAGCGATCCAATCACTCATAACCTGCTTGACGAAAGTCAACACTGAGGCGAAGAAAGTGGTGCGAGTCATATCCTCGCACACATGGAATTTTACCGCAATGTAATCAGCAATGGCTAAGACCCTCTCTCTAATTCTGCCTTTTTCTTGAAGCAACCGCCGTATCTGTTCACTCCTGGCTTCTAACACTTGAGAATCATAAAGGTTTTGACTTTGCAGCTGTTGTATCCCTTCTTCCATTTATATCGTAAAAGTGCTCCCTATCAGCTTTGAAATCCCTAGCCTGTTTGGCTGCCTCATTTTCAAGAGCAGCTAACTTTCCTTTTAAGCTAGTGATTGTCCCTTCGTACTTTCTCTTCATCTGTTGCACAAAGTGAGCCCGACCTTTGGCATTTTCTGAAAGTTGAGCCCGGGCTTCAACTAGACTAACCTTTGACTTTTCTAGGTCATCTTGGCACTCGAGGGCTTTCTTTTTCAGGCTGCTTATCAGTCTTTCATCTGCTCAACTCCTCTCCGGGTTTCTGACAGCTATTTTCAACTTCCGGACTTGAGCCTTGAGAGCCTCATTTTCTTGAGTCAATCTTTTCTTTTCCCCCTCATCTGCAGCAGCTTGCACACCATTTTCAAATTGCAGGTCCATAACTTGTTTTTCCAGCTTGCTTATTTTGGCCCTGTAGCTTTCTTCTTTTGCCAACCTACCCCATTATTCTTGTGAGTCATTAGTAAATTGCTGGACATGATCTCTCTTAGTAGGTCTTTGGGGAATCTGGAATCTTTTCCGAAGCAGACATTATACTTAGGATCCACTTCTCCTCTAGCTGGATCTCGGACCATGGTTTTAGGTTCGAGAAATCAACATTCATTCCATAGCTTGCGAATTTTATCTTCTGGAAATGCGGCTTTTGGACCTAACTCAATGACTTGTTTACTCCGGTCTTCATCACTGGGGACGACTTTAAACCTTCCTAATTGGCGCAATACCCGGTGGGGAGCATATGGCTGGATACTCTGGATGCCCATTAAGAGAATATAACACTCTCCAGCCGACATGTATACTGCCTCAGTGACAGGAAACCATCCAAATGCCCATTCAATTTTATCGGCAGTCAGGGATCTCAATTGTACAAGCCAAGCTTCAGTACTTTCAGGAAATTCAACACCCATTACTCGTTTTTCAAACTTTTCAATGCAACTTAACCTGGTCAAACCGTAATTCATATATCCCACCCGGTGGCAGAGGTGTTCCTGCATCCACAATTGAAGTAATAGATTGCAACCTTAGAAGAACTTTCCTCCTTCCCGGTAGATAGTCAAGGCTCGGTAGATTTCAGACAAGATCAGGGGAACCACAGTGCTATTGGCCTTCTTGATTGCAACATCGATCATCCCTACGAGGCCCATTTCTATCTTACCATCTTTTCGTGGACATATCACAACCCCCAAGAATGCTACTATGAATGGCAAACCTCGCTTTGCTTCCCATTTGTTTCTATTTCTGGCATGGGTCAGCCCAAGGTTCGGCTCTTCGAAACCTCGAGGATTACCATAATATTGATAAAAGAATAGGAGAGTAAAACATCCTTCTGATAGGTCCTCATTCTGAACATCCAGGCTAATACTCAGTAGATCCAAAAATTGGTGTGGATATACCGGTCTTGGTGACAAAGGATATTGACCTCTCAGGTTTCTATCAAGGCCTGCATAACCTGCGACTTCCTCCAGCGTGGGTGTAAGCTCAAAGTCAGAGAAGCGAAATACATTGCGAGTCGGGTCCCAAAAAGGTATTAAAGCTTCGATGATATCCGATCTTGTCTTGACATTCAATAAACTGACGAGACCTCCCAGGACTTTCACCACTGTTTCTTTACTACACTTTGCCAGATCATTTCACCACATGTGAAGCCTTAAGGGGATCTCATTAAGGACTGTGAAAGGTTAAATTTCAGTTGTGCTCATCCTGTACATTTATAAAGGTGATTAAAAAAATCAAGATTTATTTGACTCAAAACAAACTGACATTTTTCTTGTTTTTTTTTTCAAATTAAAATAAAAGACCTGGTTTTGCGAACACGACCTTTTAGCACCTCGGGGACGAAGATTTTAAGGTTGCGTTGGCTAACCGGCCAAAACTTTGGAAAATGACCAAAGGTGGTTGTTCTTGCAAAAGCAGCCTTCCGGCGCCCTTTTAGGGACCTTCGACTATTTTTGACAAGAATGGCATCACCTTAATTATTTTCAAATAAAAACAATTTTGTTCTTTTTAGGCTACTTTGGCAAAAAGGAAGTTGGACCCGATGGGGGTTGCCTACGTATCCCACACCATGTGAGAATCAAACTGACGTAGTTCAGGCAAATAAAGCAAACTATTTTTGAAAACAAAACATTTTTCTTTTCTTTTATTTCATCGGCAAATAAAACAAACTATTTTTGAAAATATTTTTTCCCTCTTTTTCCTTTTCAATTTCTCAAAAATTTGGCAGAGTTTCGACACTATTTGGGCATTGGTATTTTCAAAACACGTGATTAACTCTCTTAACCCTACACTGCCATTTATCTCTCCTTCTTTTCTTTTCAACATTTCCCTATATTCAAAAGTCGGTCAGCATGCGAGTCCAAAGCAAATAAATGCACAAGTAATATGCATCATGATGGTCTTTTCATTTCAGGTCACCTGTCCTAGACGGACCCAACCCCTGTGTTGAGTTCCCTAAGTCAAATGCACGTGATGAAAACAAACATTCCTACTAGAGATCCAGCATGAGGCTAAGTTATTCTAGGTTCAAAATCAGGGTTTGTTGTACTAGACTTGGCTTACCCGAGTGGACAACTCGAGCCGAGGGGGAGGCAGCGTACCGAGAATACAGAAGCTTCACCGGCTTAGCAACTTATCCGAACCTCGTCCTAAAATGGGATTGGACTCTAAATAGAAAAGAAGTCACACAAAGTGAACGCTTTTTCATGATTTAGAAGACTCAGAGAGAAGATGGGTTTCGTAGTAGTTTATATATACAATTCACCAAATATCAAAGCGGTAAAGCATTTAGCACATTAAGCCCAAACATGTAACAAAAATCAGATAAAGCCAAATATAACAATAATTCTAAGCTCGAATTCTGAACCCTGAACCCTGAACCAAAAGTTCTGGGTTCTTATCCCCAATAGAGTCGCCAGAGCTGTCACACCTCCTTTTTACTACACCCTCGAAGGGCGTATTAAAGGGACAATCGAAATAGGATTTATTATTAAAAGATTCAGAGTTGCCATTTGGGAGATTTATGGTGTCCCAAGTCACCGGTTCAAATCCCGAATCGAGGAAACGATTGACTCTGTATTACAGTTCGCGAATCAGAAATTCGGATAAGGAATTCTGTTAACATGGGAGAAGGTGTTAGTCATTCCCGAGCTCCGTGGTTCTAGCACGGTCGCTCAACTATTATAATTGGCCTATTTATCTGATTTTAATACACTTTGAAACCTATGTGCATTTTACTTTTTAACCGATTTTTAATTAATTTTTAAAGAATGTTGAACGTCGTTTAAAACATGTCTTTGGATCACGTCACATGAAATACACCCGCAATCCGGAACACATTTTATTCAAGGTTTTGAGAATTGGATTTGGGTCACATGAAATGAACACCCGAGTTTAAGAAGGTAAAATTCTTAAATAACGCGCCTAAAGCAACTAACGTGTTGTTAACTTTGCGGGAGGCCATTGAAATTCGCTAAATGGCACATCCCGAATTCTAAGGATTTTAAAAAATATATAATTAAATAGGGCCACGAAATTTATAAATTTTATTTGGCGTGGCGCACCTCAATTTATTTTAAAAGGACATCCTAAAGATGAACTAATATTATCTATTAAGAATTGTCTCTAAAAAACTTAATTAATTAGAACTAAGAATTAACTATTATTAAAGGCATTCAAGAAAGTTCGGGCCTTAAGATCAAGTCCAAACTTAAACAAGGGGACTCCCATTATTGAAGGCCCCTAAATTTAAATCTGCCACTTGACTTGAAAGGCCCAGGCCTGCATTACAAATTTAGGTCCATAGCCTTAATCGAAGCCTTCAACATTTTTGGGCTTCGAAATTAGTCCAGGAAGAAAGATATGTCATTCAGCTTTATAAGGAGCTGTATGACGTTGGGCCTCAGTACAAGCCCAATTCGGGGCAAGCTGAAATTGGGACTCAAGGTCAAATCCCTGATCGATTCATAATTTGACAAAATGAACTAATTCAAAAATGGGTTGGTAATGTTTGGGCCTCCTATTAAACAACTGGGTCTAACGCCATGCCCAGTTTCATGGTCCAAATAATATGAAACAGAGATAAAATCAGTATTAATACATAAATGCAAGATCAAAGACTTGATTACCTAATTTAATACTTTGACATCAATTAACGGTGATCCAACTTATAAGCCTACTCTTTTGCTATACTTTTTAATGGCAAATAAACAAACAAGCTACATTAATCAACAGGTTTAAAACTAGAAACATGAACGACCGGATACTTTCAGGCTTTCGTAAAATCCAAACTACATTGGAAACATGATAATAACCCTTTGAAGATTCATGAACAATAATGAAATCTAATAAATTCTAAATTATTTCTACATTTAAACTAACCTAGCATGCAAAACTAATTCACCTTAGTAGAACTAATATGAATGAATAAAATGGAGTATAGTTTAACAGTCCAAATTAACTACAAACGTTAAATGTCTATATCACTGGATTCTCACATTACAACGAAGCTTAAATTGAGCAGTCGAACAAATACACTTATAAATGGATTAACACAAAAGGGGAAAAAAGTGTATTATTTCTTCAACAAATCAGTCACACATTTGCTGAACTAGCTCTTCATACATCATTGGAGGCCAGAAATAATACCTGGAAATTAGGACAAATATGAGGGGAAATGGAGGTCAGCTAGGCCAGCAACAAACAACAGCTTGAGATCAATTTTTTAGCCCAGGAAATGGTATCAGGCAGCCAGGAAATAGTTTCAAACAAATAGCAACAGTAAACACCCAAAACAAGCTTGAATGACCCAAATTGAACTTGAAATAATCTCAGTAATCTCCAAGACCTCAACTACTGAAGTTTCAGAACTTTCAATGCTTGAACATCTAAAATCTAAACTCTAAATATTCAAAACTCTCAAATTCTGCAGAACTTTGGTTGATTTTCAGTAGCTTTTCAGGATTTTAGAACTCTCAAACTTTCAGAACAATTTTTTTGGTTTTTGGGATTTGAATTTCAAATTTTCAGATTCTGTGGATTTCTAGACTTTGAATTTTGAATTTTCAGATTTCTGGATCTCTAAAAACTTGTATTGCAAGGCAAGGTACTGCCCTTTTATAGGTAAAGTTAGTGAAACCTTCAGATTTTCTTTTACACCCTTTCCCCTTCTTTCAATTTCAATGTTTAGCTTAAAAGTCCCTAAAGGACTGGCTTATTGCCCAAGTTATTATACTAAGTTTTTGAAATTCAAATTGGAACGCCAATATAGAAGGCTCTAGGGGTTTCCAATTTCAGTTACTACAAAGATTCTTTTATTGAAATACCTATACTACCCTTGACTTAATTCTGAAATTACTAACCTATGTCAACCTAACCCCAACCCTTTTAAACTTGATCAAAATGACCATGGTTAATCATCAAGGCCTAGGAATTACTCAGCTATAACCAAACAGGAATCCTATCCTAGTTTTGCACTTGAAATTAATTCTAATTAATACAATTACAGCTACTACTATGAACTAGACAACAAATTAAGAACAAAATTAATACAAAATCATGTTATCTATACCAATCAAACAGAAAATTAAGACTCAAACAAAAATAAACACAAACAGAATCATAAAAGCAATACGAACAGAGAAAAAGCAATTAAAGACTCTAAGAAGATTGGCAAGCAAAACTCAAGGACGAGATCAATTAAACATGAAGAAAAATTGAATATGAAGGGGGAGCCAACTACAATTAAAAGAAGAATTCACTATGCGGCGAAAAAGAAACAAAAAGAAAAACAAATAAAGAAAGGAAAAATATAGAACTTACTAATTCGGGCCCTAAACTTGACTGACTTTCGAGTTTGATCCTCAGCTAATGTTATCTGTCTATTTTTGCCAAAAATAAATGAACAACATTAACTGAGGATCACTCGAATACTGGGAAAATCCAAACAGGCTGAAATTCCTTTAAGCTTCAAAAACGGAACCCTAGATCTAAGATTCGAGTAGTTTTGGCTAGATTTGAAGGGGGTTAGTTTGAAATATGGGGAGAGGGGGTCAAGGTGAGTCTGGGGTGTGATTTTGGTAAGGTTTGGTTGCGGTGACGCCGGACACGGCGGAGGCGGCGGCTAGAGTATTGCATATTCGACGGGCTTGGGTAGGATTCAAAGAAAAGCACGACCAGATCTGTGATGAAAAGAAAAAGACAAGGTTGTGGTGTAATTTTAGTGGCTATTGGACAATCGCCGCCGCCGGCGCATGGCAGAGCCGACGAGGGGTTCTCTGAGGGTGTGGAGATGATAAGAGGGGGTAGGGGGTCATTCAGACAGTTTAATATTAAGACATGTGGGCTTCTGAACTGTTAGATCGAAAAACCTACGGTTGAGATCAATTCTCTATTAAACGACGTCGTTTGGGTATGGGGTAGCTGGACCGGGTATTAAAGTGGGCTTGGGGCTGGTATGGGGCCTGTTTGGACATGTTAGGTGTGTTTATTGGGCTGGTAAATTAAAACCTGGACAATGGCCCAAAAATTGAATTTCTCTCTTTATTTCCCCCTTTTTTTTTATTCTTTTTCTTTTCAAAATTAAAAAAACAAAAATTCTGAATTAAATCCTAAGACCTAATTAAACCTAAACGATGATTAACACAATTAATCAAAACAAATTAAAGGAAAACTAAACAAAATTCAAAGCTAAGAATTAAACAATGCAAAAAAAAAAACAAATCATTTTTGTGATTTTTTTCCATTTTTGTAAAATCCTAATTACTAATTAATCAAAAAATATGTAAAATTAAGTCCTAACTGCAAATGCAAATTTTTTTTTGTGTTTTTTATGAAGTATCATGCACACACACACAAAATTACGAAATTAAATCCCAAAAAATCGAATAAAAGAAAAATCCTAATTCTAAGATGTCTATAGGAATAATTAAAGCGAGGCAAAAATCATGTGCTCACAATGCTTGCTAAATCATGTTAACAAGAAGAGATTAAGTTACTTACAACACTAATTCAGAGTAGACGAATTTAAAATTAGACTAGTTTCAGTTTCTGCAGATGAGGGTATCCGTTGTTGCTGATTTTTATCCCTATGAACATGATATCTACAATTATTGATTCTAAACCTTTATAGACATAGCATCTAACTGCTGATTTTAAACGTTTATGGACATGCTGTCTAAATGAGTGAATTCAAACCCTATAGGCATGATATCTAATTGAATGGTGTTAAACTCTATAGGCATGATATCTAAATGGATGGTGTTAAACCTTACAGGCATAATATCTAGTAGACAGTGGAAACAAGCAGGTTTTTACTTGGGAATTCCGATAGGCATGATTTCTATACATTATACTGATTTTAACGTGATGCAAGATTATAACCAATCGGTCCCTAAAACATGATATCTAAATGGTAACAAACATGCAGAATTTTTTCTAATTCCTATAGGCAGGTTATCTAGA
Organism: Nicotiana glauca; assembly: GCA_026770625.1. Lineage (NCBI taxonomy): Eukaryota > Viridiplantae > Streptophyta > Magnoliopsida > Solanales > Solanaceae > Nicotiana > Nicotiana glauca. The sequence goes on along the minus strand of MU711267.1, from coordinate 34,222 downwards.
TGTGAGGTTGAACAAGCAGGATTTAAAGTAAGTCCTATAGACATGGTTTATAAATGCAATTTTAATATGCATATTTAAAAGTAGTCCTATAGACATGTTTTCTACTGTTGAACATGTATAATTACCCAACCCTTTTCACTAGCCATCCCCGAGTATTTATTACAATTTTATTACAAACCAGAAATACTAGATTACATAAAAAATACAACCAGAGGAAGCCTGATTCTTGGTTCCTCCCTGAGCTATGGAATAAACTGCCTTAAGATACCATTGCTTCAAAGCCTTTCTTAGACTTGACTGTGTCAAAGTTCCCTAAGGGTCTCAAAGGACCCCGGTAGTGCTCACACCCAAGTTGCACAACCAGATAGAGATGATTGCAGTGTGGAAGGGCCGGCCCTTATGTGTACAAGTTCAGAGGGAGCTCATGGGTCCCAAAGAAGGGCTCACACAAGAGGGCCAGAACCTAAGTCTAAGAATAGAGTGGAAGTGTAGAAGCAGAAAGTTGTTTAAAACTGGATTAAGAGCAGTAGGGGATAAGGGTAGTTTGAAAAATAGTAGCTAAAATCATGCAGTATCAGCAAGTGCACAAAGGGGAAGGGGTGTGGGAATACATTGCAAATGGCATATGACCCTGAAAGAGATCAAGTCTGGACATACACAACAATAAGTGAAGCTGGCATGCCCATAAACCAGCCAAAACATACAGCATATAGAGGGTTATGATTCCAGGGAATCAGGTTTGGTTCATGCACAGCAATGTCCAATGCTTTCATGCCCTAAACAGACCAAAGATACCAAAGACATAGGGGATGTGGGTTTTGGGATTCATAATTGATTGATACAGATCATACATAAAGAAAACATAAATTCAGAAAAAAGAAAAAGGGGGCATATTATAACATGATTAGGGATGAAACTCGATAATACACAAGTAGGGAACATGCAAGAGTGTAGGAAATAGTAAATAAACTTGTTTTTTCTTGATGCTGAAGATTAATTAGAACATACCAGTAAAGAAGCAAAATGCAGAAAGAAAGTAAGCTGAGAGAGAGAGAGAGAGAGAGAGAGAGAGAGAGAGAGAGAGAGAGAGAGAGAGAGAGTTTTTAGAGTGAAGTGTGTGTTCTGAACTCCAGTAGTCCGTGTCTGAAAGAATATAAGTACATGGTATTTATAGCTTTTTGAAAACGAGTAAAAGAGAAGTAATAAGCTACACAAATGAAAACAATCACAATTCATAATCAATTATACAAGTGATTGCCTTTAATTAAGGGAACACTTGCTTAACAGGTAGTGACATGTTCATAATAAGGAAAAAAATCAATTTGTAAACAAACTGATAGTTGCCATAAAAGAAGTAGTAAAACAATTGAGTAAGTAATCAAGTCCAAGTACAAGAATATATTTATTTTGGGAAGGGATTCAGAGTAAGGCAAAACAAGAAAAAGAATCAATTAAACTTAACCGACGGGTGAAATCAGAGTATCACAAAAGAAGGGTTTGAAATAAGTCACAAAATTGAAGATCAATCAAAGAGAGAACCTCAGCATATAAATAAAATGCACAAATACTAGATATACGAGGCCACACCTATTGGCAAAAGGAACTAGCATGCAATAGTAGCTCAAAATTCAGCAGCTAGCAAACATTCAAGACATAGCAGCCAAATAGGTCAAGTCACCTTGAGTCAATAGCAAAGAAAAATAGAGTATCAGAAGCATGCGAAGGTAGTAGATGAAGAAAACTCCTTTTGAAAAAATTATGGTTTCAAGCATAGTCAAGTTTTAAAGATGATAGAAACCCAGAATCAAAGGAATCACATAAAGGAAGAGGAAATTCTGAAACAAAGAGCTTCAAATCAAGTCAAGCACTTAAATGAATAGTTTCAGACCTAAGGACATAGGTTTTTTTTTTAACAATAGCAGTGTTTAAAAGAGGATAAACAAACAAATGAAACAAACTTAAGCATTCGTCTAATCAAACTGCCAAAAGAAATTAGGGCTTTTATCAAGAAAACTCAGATAGAAGAATAATACGAGCAAACATAGCAAAACATGTCAACAATCAGAGAAAAGATTTGAAATAAATTAAAAGGAAAACCTAATCGGAAAAGATATAGAGTTGTGAAAGCAAAGTTTTAAAGAACAACAACAACAACAACAACAACAACCCAGTATAATCCCACAAGTGGGGTCTGGGGAGGTAATATGTACGCAGACCTTACCCCTACCCCGGGGGCGGAGAGGCTGTTTCCAGGAGACCCTCGGCTCAAGACATCAACAAGAGAGACAATAAGTTAGTACTATCAATAGACTCATACTAAAAATAACATAAAATACACAACATAACACAAAATAACACAATAGCAGCAGTATAAGAAATACGAAATAGATGAAATAGATGAAAAGTATACTAATATCCAACAAATAACTCCCTGTGTCGGTAGCTGATCAGTAACCTTCTACGATTACCTCCTAAGTAGCTAGTCTCACTCTAGTGCGCTGTGGAAATATCCACAACTTCCCCCTAACCTACAACTTTAATGCTCGACTTCCACAATCCCCTATCAAGGTCCATGTCCTCAGTAATCCTAAGACGCGCTAAGTCCTGCCTTATCACCTCTCCCCAATACTTTAAAGAAACATCGAGAAAATGCTTAGAAGTTCAAAGCAAGTGTTGATACCCAATTTTTTCTCACATATTTTTATACTCAAAATATTATCAAAATAGCATGTACATACATATATAAGCATGCCTAAGAGTTTTGAAATTTTTTCTTTATTTCTAAAGATTTTAAAATCAATTTATTGTCTATTTTAATATTACAAAACACAATAATTATTCCCAAATTAGCACTTTTGGTGAATAATTTATTTCATTCTCATATTTACACTAAGATATAATTAAGGTAATTTTTTCATATTTTTATACATTTGTTTGGAATTTTTAAGCTAAATTGCATATAATTGCAATTATAGCCTATTTTACAATTAACAACATTTTATAATTATAAAATCACTTTTAATATTTTTAGATTAATATTTATGCGTTGTTAATTAATCCAGTATCTTTAATTTGTTTTAAAATCATTTTTATTATTTTGTAAAATAATAAAAGGGAAAAATTGGCTATTTAACGAACAACCCTTTATTATCTCAATTCTAGCCAATTTGGCCACCCCCCTCCTATCAGATTTTAAATGGCCCAATATCCCAATTAAACTAACCCAGCCCAATCCCTAATGTAACCCGGTCCAACCCCGTTTTAATCTGAGCCGTTGATCAAATGAGATCAACGACCTAGATTCATTTGCCTTAATTAAATCTAAATTATCCCCAGACCCCTCATTTCTACGAGACGGACTCTCTCTCTCTATCTCGTATATTCCTCTCCCTTCTCTCTAGAATCTTCTGGTTCTTTCTTCTCCGATGGTCTCCACCGTCTCTCCGGCCACCTCCAATCTCACCCCTTTCGACCATCAGCCGCCATGAAACCCTAGCTCACTGATTCCCTCTATTTTTGAGACCCCAAAAACCTCCACCATGTGAATCAGTCCTTAAAAGCTTTGCCTGGTTTGTTTTCGACCATCTCCGGCCATCTCCCTTCAACCCCAAGGCTCCGATGGGCCTCTCATCGTCCTGTTCAACATCTCTAAGACCTTCGAGGTTTATGGACCATGGTGATTTAGACCTAGGGCTCCTGGTTCTTCTACTTATGGGTTCTCCGGTGTGATTTCAGGCGAAATCACATCCTATATGCCACGATCTGTGAAATGGCAATAGGTTCTCTCAACTTCTATTAAGGTTTCCCCTTTTTGAAACCCTAACTCTCTCCTGAATCTCTCAAAACAGTGTTATTTTCATGTTTTCCTCTATGTTCTTCTTATTCTCGAGCTTCTTCTGAAAGATTCTCTACTTTGAACCATTTTTACTCTCTTTGAAAATTTAGGGTTTCTTTGATTTCTTTTACACATGTTTTGACCAATTTTCTTTATGATCAAAACCTTTTCTTTGTTTATTTTGACCGATTTTATGCTCTTACTGTTTTTAGCTTGACTTTGCTAAAAACCCTAATTTCTAAAAAAATATTTCTTCGTTTGATTATGTGTGTTAGCATGATTTTTCTTACTCTGATTCTATGTGTTAGCATGTTTCCTTGCTTCGATTATGTGTGTTAGCCTAATTTTCTTTGCCTTGTCTCTATGTGTTAGCATGTTTCTTCATTTGATTGTGTGTGTTAGCCTGATTTTCCTTGCTTTGATACTGTCTGCTATCCTATCTACTTGATTTTTGTTAATTTTTCGTGGTCACCATGCTTCGAATATGCCCTGCTGAATCTTAACCTATTTTCACTATCTCTGAATGGTTGTGTTTGTTCATCTCTTGTTCCCTTCTATCTATATGGTTAGTTTTGTTTGCTACTCTTGTTCATTCACTTCTATTTATATGTTGAGAATGTAGAATCATGACTTCGCATGATTGATTCTGATTTTCCTTGATTGTTGGTAATTGAAAAACTTTTTTTAACCCCTAGAATTCTATTCGCCTATTTTAAATTAACTGATCTTTGTTACCTTATTTGCTGTGGTACTTTGTCCTAATTAACCTTTCCTTAATCCTGAATTTGGACCTAATTGACTACTATATGCAATACTGAACATTGACTCCTTCCTTATTTAATCCTACACTGATTTTTCTACTTGGCTTATATGGTGCTGAATCTTTTCGTTTGATTTTGATTCCCTTAATTAATGGAGTACTTCCTTGATTCTCTAATTGATTGATTCCGAGTTCTTAAATTAACATACTCCTATGATTGTTTGCCTTATTTTTACCACCTACTTTCAACTATAAATACCCTAAGTCTTTCACACGAAACAAAGGGGGAAGTCTTCTGAACACACACACATCACTGAATACTCTCAATTCTGCATTCTCATTCTCTTGCTTCTGCTCTACTGTTGTTCTCTGCTCTTGCTTATATTAGCCGACTGAAAGCCAAGGCTAATATTGTGTTACTACTTTGTCTTTGCATACTGCCCTTGCTTTTTTACTGGTATGTCCTAATTAATTTTCAAGTCTCCAAACAATGTGTTTACTTTGGTTTCAGTTCATTATCTTTCTGATTTTCTTCTACGTATGCTTCTCCTGCTCAATGTGCAATTGATTCTTTTGCTTTAGTACTTTACCATGTCTTCTGATTTCATGCCTGTAGCCTATTGCTATACATTAGTAGGCCTAGACTTTACTACTTCCCATTTCTCTTGATTTTGTGTAGTCATGTTCATTAAACATGTATCCCCTTTAGCATTGTGTGATCTATCTGTTCCCCTTTCCCCATGATCTTTGTATGCAATCATGTACTATTAAACTATTGTTTCTGCGGTTTTGTTTTTTAAAACAAACCCCCTTATTTTTGAAAACTCTTCTCCCTTCACTTCACATTACTCTTAGAGAATAGGTTCTGCCCCCTTCGTGTGATCATTGCTTTGAGTACCTCTGAGTACTCGCTGAAATTTGACACACAAGACTGGTGTTCCACACTGCACCCGTCCTGCATTCTTCTAAATATCTAGGTGCTGGTATTGGCCAGGGACCCAATGGGACCCTAGGGAACTTTGCCGCACCTAGACCATGGCAAAGGTTGTGAAACTCGAAAGGGTTGAGGTTGGAAAGATTGGGCATGATTGAAGGCTCCCTATAGAATAGCTTCTTATTTTTTTCTGTTCTTTATTATTGTAATTCAGATACTATTGGCTTGTAATAATTTTTAAACGAACGATTGGGGCCAAATAGTGAATAAAGGGGAGGGCTATACATGCTTTGTATAAATAATGGGTAGAAAACATGCCTATAGGATTTTATCTACTTATCTGCGCAATAGATAACCTGCGTAGGTCATGCATATCATTCATTAGAGATCCTGCTTTAGGTTATTTACTTTCAGCCTGTCATTACGCTCATCTTGTAGTCATGATCAGTTAGTAGCCAGCAAATAATTAACAACAAGCCAAATAATTTGTCATTACTGCATTGGCATGTTAGAAACCATGTTTTAGGTACTTCTATGTGCATTAGATATCCTGCCCTTAGGACTTCTCACTTGTTTGAGTTCAAGTAGTTAATTCACGTCTGTCTAATAAATTTGTTAAAATATGGCTAAGTGGTTTGAAACGTTTTCTGCAAATACCTTATCACGCGTACCTTTATAAATCAGAATCAAAATATGCATGTTTGTCCTTTAAAATAATCAAACAGTTTATAAAGACGCCTAGGCAAACTTTAGGCCCGATAATAACTGATCAATTGTATTTCTATTAGTTTAAGATCAACCAACTTCTTTTAATTTCAACTCTGTCGTTCCTATTCTTGTTTTGATTCTCTGAAGTTCACTCAGCTTTTCTAAAAAAAAAAGGAACTCCGCTGAAAATGATTTTGAAATGATGCACCTATTTATGTCCTCAGATCACTGGGTTACCCATCTCTGCCCAGAATCGTGCTATTACTGTTACTACTTCATTTTTAAAACCAAGTTTTAACTACCGTGAAAGTTCCTATCTTTGAGACCTTAATTGTGTTTAAGTCATGCTATTTATGTGTTTTCTTTGAGGAGGTATACATGAGCCTTTATATGTTTACATGCTTCCCCTCAACATGCAGTATTTGTTTTCTTTTGTATGTCGCCTTAGGTTCTTATCCTTTGAAACCAATCAGCCTAATATCCCACCTTTTAGGACTAGTTGTCCTAAATGCCTCGGGGACTGATAGGATGGGACGGGTAATAGCATGCAATAAGTAAAATGAGACCATTCCACGTTTAATACGTTAACGGGGCGGGAAATGGTAGGTATGGATATGATGACCACGCGATAACACCACGTGTATAAACGGTTACCGGGTGTTGTGTGGGGTGATCCATATGATGTATAAACTTAGGACCCATTCCCTTATTCGTTCATTTTATTTTAGAATTTCAACTACTTTTTTCGTAAACTTCAGCTTTTTAAAACTGCTTTTAACTTGCAACAACTATATGAAAATTTCCTCTTTTACTCGTCTATTTAGAACTTCAAAATTGCTTCTTCTATCAAAATTTAGTTCCTTTAACTTCTTTAATCTCTTGCAACCATTATGTGAAACCCCCCCCCCCCTTGTATTTGTAATTCCTGTTTGCCTACTTGCCATTTGTATTTAAAGTCACAATATAACATGGCCGGGAACCACACTAGTGGATCTTGAGGGGTGCCTAACACCTTTCCCTCGAGATAATCTCTAGCCCTTACCCGAACTCTGGTTTTCCAACTAAAAAACCCTTAGAGTCCTAATGCACTTAATCATTAGGTGGCAACTCTTCAAACTCCAAAACCCAATTCCCAGAAGGGAAAAGAGTTGTCCTCCCAGATGTCGTAAACCCGATTTCGCGAGAAAAAGGGGGCGTCGACAGTATGGCGACTCCGCTAGGGATTTCGTTAAGGCTTTTACCACTTCATGTTATTTTTGACTTCATTGCTTCTTTATTGCTTTTATTCAATGTCTTTATTCGAAACTGACTTGGCTTTTTGTTTCTTTTTTTTCCTTTAATGCTTTTATTTACTGCTTCCCTTCAATAATATTGTTGTAATTATGAGCAATTATTGTAATCATTACTTTATGAACGTGCAAATACATGACAACTTGCTTCATTCTTGTAATTGCATCTTCAACATCATATTCCACTCGTGCCAAACAAATACTATAGAACCGCTTATAATGAGTTGTTACGCCCTTTCGATACTATCACCCCCTAAACTTGGCAAAGGCATATTTGCGGTAAAACCAGTCGATCAGCGGTGCAGTAGACGGTTCCGTGCCTTTCCCTCTTGAGTTGTCCGCTCAAGGGTACCGGTCTAATACCCCATAGAAACCTTATTATATTTAACTATGCATGCATCACTATCAAACCTAGTCGAGTCAGTTATGTTGTCCACATAATGACTCTTTAAGATAGCCTTGTCCAAAGTCCACTAGGTTTCCTTAGAACCCAAACGGACAACACCATTTTTTGTGCATTTATTTGGAGAACTAAATGCTTTAATGCTAACTATTGGTTTAAATAGTCAAGTCCAGTGGGGGGGGGGGTATGGTCTTAACCCTTTTGTTTTACAAAAAATGGAGAACAAGGTCCCCGACTTCGGTATGGTCAGTATACCCTCACTCTTGCTGACATGGTGGAGGAATCTCCCATCAAGTAACCAAATCAACGAATGGAAAGAGAGAGTCACCAGGGCTAGTGAGAAGCTGGAATATCTGGAATACAGTCTGCTGGAGGTGGTAGGAAAAGTGAGGAAAAGAGTTACCGCATGTCAAAACATTGAGGAAGGCGAAGGAGAACGCCTGGCGAAGGCATTTTTTAGCCGTGCAATGTGTCGATCTTTCAGCCGTGCAATAGGGCGATCTTTTAACCGTGCAATGTGGCGATCTTTCAGCTGTGCAATGTGGATAGAGACATCGTTTACTCTCGAAAGGCAGAATGGTAACTTTATGCAATGCAAATACAAGTAGAGGTAGAGCTTAACCTCAGAAGGTAAAATAGTAGCCTTATGTAAGTCGGAAGGCAGAATGGCAGCCTTATGCAAGTTAGAAGGCAGAATAGTAGCCTTATGCAAGTCGGAAAGAAGAATCATAGCCTTATGCAAGTTGGAAGGTATAATAGTAGCCTTATGCAAGTTGGAAGGTAGAATAGTAGCCTTATGCAAGTTGGAAGGCATAATAGTAGCCTTATGCAAGTTGGAAGGTAGAATAGTAGCCTTATGCAAGTTGGAAGGCATAATAGTAGCCTTATGCAATGCAAATGCAGGTAGAGGTAGAGCTTAACCTAGGAAGACAGAATGACAGCCTTATGCAATGCAATAAAATAGCAAAATGGCAATAGAGTTCCTTAGCTGATAGCAAATTGCGGCGTGGCGCTTATTGGGAGCATCGTAACATATGGAACAGTATGGGCGTATGCCGATTGCACATGTTGGTAAGTGCCATGATTCAGAGAATCATGTTCTCGAACAACGTTTGTTGTACGAGCGGACAGTACGTTCAATGGTTTTGTAATATTCGTGCCTGCATCCAAAGAAAAATTGTGAGTTCTATAAAGGGGAAACGGTTAATTCGTATCCCTGCCGGCTCTGCTTGATCTGCTCGTCTTTGATATGTATGTATCATTGGGGTAGTGTTGCTAAACAAGGCAATTTCGATGATAAACATGCATGATTTTGTCAAAGTATAACATAAATGTGTAATAAAAAATAGTTTTTAGATGAAATCGCCGACTGTTACATGATTCAAGACATTGCAACCTCTCCTGCTATTTTGAGGGTCCTCCTCAAAATTCTGCCCCAGTTTGATGGGTTAACGCTTCTGACTGTTACTCGTATGACGATCGACTAAAATTGCTTCAGAATTTTGAGGTTCCTCCTCAAAATTCTGCCCCAGTTTCCAATTTTTTTTTGGGGGGGGGGATGAAAATTTTATTTAATTGTGACCGAACCCATAAGGCTGCCTGCGTATCCCCTCTTAACCGGGAATTAGGTCAGACATAGTTCAATTTACATCATATGAGGAAAGCATAAAGATTACACTTAGTAACGCTTGACTGCATCTGAATTAATCGGCTTTGGCCAAAATTCTCCGTCTATTTCTACAAGTATGAGGTCTCCTCCTGTCAAAACCCGGTGAACCATGTATGGACCTTGCTAGTTGGGAGAGAACTTCCCTTTGGCCTCGTCTTGATGTGGAAAATTTTTCTTTAATACCAGTTGCCCTAGCGTGAACTGTATGGGCTTGACTCTCTTGTTGAAGGCTCTCTGTTCTGATAAAGTTGACCATGACAAACTGTGTTCATTATTTTTCCATCTATAAGAGCCAGCTGCTCGTACCGACTCTTCACCCATTCTGCATCATCGAGCTCGGCTTCCTGTATGATCCTTAAGGAAGAAATTTCTACTTCAGCGGGAATGACGGCTTCTGTACCATAAACCAACATATAGGGGGTTGCCCCAGTTGATATGCGGACTATGGTGCGATACCCCAATAAAGTAAATGATAGCTTTTTGTGCCATTGTTTATGCTTCTCTATCATCTTTCTTAATATTTTCTTGATGTTCTAGTTGGCGGCTTCCACAACTCCGTTCATTTGAGGTCTGTAGGTCGTAGTATTCTTGTGCCTGATCTTGAAAGTTTCACACATGGATTTCATCAAGTAGCTGTTGAGATTGGAGCCATTATCAGCAATGATTGACTCTAGAATACCGAATTGGCAAATAATGCGGTCGCGAACATAATCTGACATAACTTTCTTAGTCACTGCTCTGTAGGATGCTTCTTCTACCCACTTGGTGAAATAATAAATTGCTACTAGGATAAACCTATGTCCGTTGGAAGCAGCAGGCTCGATTGGTCCAATGACGTCCATTCCCCATGTGGCGAACGACCATGGTGAGCTTGTTCCATTCAGCTAATTTGGAGGCACCTTTATCATGTCTGCATATATTTGACAGCGATGGCATTTTCGGACATACTGGATGCAGTCTGTTTCCATACTCATCCAAAAGTAACTAGCCCGGAGTATCTTCTTTGCTAAGACAAAACCGTTCATATGTGGACCGCAGGTCCCAGCATGAATTTCTTCTAGCTGCTTGGATACTTTCTTTGCGTCGACATACCTCAGTAGTCCCAATTCAGGAGTCCTCCTATACAGGATTCCTCCGCTGTAAAAGAAATTATTGGATAATCTCTGCAGTGTGCATTTCAGAGTATGGGTGGCAAGTTTCAGGTACTCCCTTTTTGCTAAATATTCCTTGATATCACGAAACCAAGGTTTTCCATATGCCTCTTCTTCAATATGGGTGCAATGAGCTGGCTGATTGTGAATTTTTACCGGAATAGGATCGATAAAATTCTTGTCTGGATGTTGTATCATAGATGACAGGGTAGCCAAAGCATCGGTGAACTCATTCTGAATCCTGGGGACATGTCAAAACTCTGTCTTTATGAACCTCTTTCTTAATTCTTGTACATGATGCAGATACAGGAGTATCTTGGAGCTCTTGGTTGCCAATTCTTCTCGTAACTGATGTATGAGTAGGTTTGAATCCCCAATTACTAGCAACTCTTGAATGTTCATGTCAATGTCCATCTTGAGCCCCAAGATGCAGGCTTCGTACTTGGCCATATTGTTAGTGCAGGGGAACCTGTGTTTGGCAGACACTGGATAATGCTGACCGGTTTTTGACACCAAGACTACTCTTATGCCAACTCCTTTGAAATTTGCTGCTCCATCGAAAAACATTATCCAACCATCATAGGATTCTGCAATGTCTTCTCCTATGAATGATACTTCTTCATCGGGAAAATATGTTTCAAAGGTTCATATTCTCCATCCATAGGGTTTTCAGCAAAGTGGTCTGCCAATGCTTGTCCTTTGACCGCCTTCTGAGTTATGTATACAATATCGAATTCACTCAGTAGGATTTGCCACTTTGCTAGCTTGCCAATGGGCATGGGCTTCCGAAAGATGTACTTTAAAGGATCCATCCTTGATATGAGATATGTGGTATAGGCACAGAAGTAATGCCTCAGCTTCTGAGCTACCCAAGTCAAGGCATAGCAGGTGCGCTCCAAAAGAGAATATCGAGCTTCGTACGACATGAACTTCTTGCTGAGATAGTAAATGGCTTGTTTCTTTCTTCCTATTTCATCATGCTGCCCTAAAACGCAACTGAATGCTCCATCTAACATTGCAATGTAGAGTAATAGGGGTCTACCCGGATCGGGCGGGACCAGGACTGGTGGTGTTGGCAGGTATTCCTTGATTCTGTCGAAGGCCTTCTGGTAGTCATCAGTCCATTTGGTAGCGGCGTCCTTCTTCAACATCTTAAAGATTGGCTTACAGATAACCAGGGACTGTGCTATGAACTGACTGATATAGTTAAGTCTTCCCAAGAAACTCATCACATCCTTCTTGTTCTTTGGCGGTGGGAGTTATTGAATGGCTTTGATTTTTGATGGATCCAATTCTATTCCTCGACGGCTAACAATAAACCCAAGCAATTTTCCAACTAGAACCCCAAATTCACACTTTGCGGGATTCGGTTTCAAGTTGTACTTTCGCAATCTGTTGAAGAACTTCCTCATATCTTCCATGTGATCGGTGGCTTTCCTGGACTTGATGATGACATCATCCACATATACCTCGATTTCTTTGTGTATCGTATCATGAAAAATGGTAGTCATGGCCCTCATATAGGTGGCCCCTGCATTCTTCAAGCTGAAAGGTATTATTTGGTAATAATACATTCCTTACAGCGCAATGAAAGTTATTTTCTCAGTATCTTCCTCGTCCATCTAGATCTAATGATAACCGGCGAAGTAATCAAAGAATGACTGTAACTCGTGCTTGGTGCAATTGTCGATCAGGATGTGTATATTTGGCAAGGGAAAGTCGTCTTTCAGACTGGCCCGGTTGAGATCTTGGTAGTCGACACAGACTCTTACCTTCCCATCCTTCTTGGCACTGGCAAGATGTTGGCTAACCATGTCGGCTACTCAACTACCCTGAGAACCTTAGGTTTGACTTGCTTAGTGACTTCTTCTATGATTTTCAAACTCATATCTGGCTCTAACTTCCTGAGCTTCTATTTAACCGGCGGACATGTCGAATCAGTTGGCAGTTTATGGGCCACAATAGAAGTACTTAGACCAGTCATGTTATCATACGACCAGGCAAATATGTCCTCATATTCTCTTAGAAATTCTGTATATTCCTTCTTTTCTGACGGCGACAAATGAACGTTGATTCGTGTTTCTTTGACATTTTCTACATCTCCCAGGTTAACAATTTATGTCTCGTCCAGGTTGGTCTGTTCTCAAAGTTCTCAACTTTTCTGACAATCTCTTCTGGTATGTCATCTTCTTCTGAGTCAATGTCTGTTTGTTGCGTTGTCTCATTGTATGTCATAGTCATTGGTTCATCAAGATAAGTAATAGTAATGTTATATAAGTAAAGTAATGAGAGAAAAATGATAATGAGTGTTGATTCATAAGAAGAAATCGAAATGCTTTGATAAATTCCATAATTGTTTTAAACATTGAAGATCTTATTGCGGGAAAAAAATCATCTAATAAAAATAAAACAGTGCATGATGCTTGTTTATCCTTGCTACCCCGAGGCTCGCCGGGATTTGGTGGTCCTGATGGTCCAATTATTGAGGTATGCTCCTCTACTCAGAGCTTGTATGTAGGGGTGTTCATAAAAATCCAAAAAACCGAACCAAACCGAAAACCAAACCAAACCGACCCAAAAAAAACGATACTTTTTGGTTTGGCTTGGTTTTGGTTTTGAATTTTAAAAACCGATCAAATTTGATTTGGTTTTGATTTTAATCAGAAAAAAACCAAACCAAACCGACTATAGGAGTAGCTATTTCAAATTTATTATTACACACACACACACACACACACACACACACACACACACACACACACACACACACACACACACACATATATATATATACACACACACACACATACATACATACAAAGTTTCAAAAAATTAATGGTAAATGTTAATAGTTTGCACTTTTAATATAGTTATTTACCTTTACATTTAGTTTGATTGGTAGTTTTCTTTTGTTTAGTGTAAGAATCCATTTCATGTTAAAAATAAAATATTTTAATTGAGTCCTTAAATTATTCATCAATATTTGATTAAATTATCACTAATATATTTTGGTAAATAATAGATTTCTCAAAGGGCAATTGATTTGATAGTGTTACATTGAAAATATGATCACTGGAATATATCTTTGGTAGTGTATGTCTTATATTTAAGAAAAAACCGACAAATAATTGAAAAAACCAAAAAATAGACATAAACCGAATCGAGAAAAAACGACTTAATTGGTTTGGTTTGGTTTGGTTCTAATATTTGAAAAACTGACTTACTTGTTTTGGTTTCTTTTTAGGGAAAAACCGATCCAAACCGAACCATGAACACCTCTACTCATATGGAAGGACCTTCCTCCCCCTCCTCCCTGAGAACAACACAGCAGTCCATGTCATCGTCTTCTAAGAACAAATTCTTCACCGTAGCAAGTGCTTCTTCTTCACCTGTCCCATAAACAATGTCAGCCTGTTAGAAAGTCAGCTCCAAAGGCGGTATTGGCTGTTCCAGTAGATAGTAAGGACCGCTCCATGGTGGCGACCAGTTGTTAAACTCTTCCCAAGTGTACTCATATCCCAGAACCAAAGTAGTGCTGTGCTTTTTGAGTTTTATGGGTTTAGCAATCCCTTGTAGGTTCTTGCCGAGTCCTTTTCCAGGATCGTACCCACTCTAATTCAATATACACTCGATCTTGTTGTCCCACCATTTATTTTTGTCTACAGCATTGACTCGCTCGATATGGTGATAGGTCTCTCCACCTAACTTTCTTCTTCCTCCTATTGCCGGAATGGTCTGACGACTGTATATAGGATTGCTGTCGTCACTGCGAATGATCACCTCCTGGTGATTCCATTCAAATTTTACAGCCTGATTTAATGTTGAAGCCATAGCTCCCATGGAATGAATCCAAGGGCGCCCTAACAGCAGGTTGTAGGATGCTGGCACATCTATCACTTGAAAGCCAACCTTAAACCAAGTTGGTCCCATCTGCAGACACAGGCTAATCTCACTGATGGTGGACCTTTGAGACCCATCAAAAGATTTTACGTTGATAGCTCCATCTTTTATCTCGTGCAGTTCTTTACCCAGCTTCTTGAGTGTTATCAATGGATATATATTGAGGCTGGAACTCCCATCAATCAGGATCCTTGTGATGAAATAGTCTTCGCATTGCACGGTGATATGTAATGCATTGTTGTGACCCAATCCTTCAAGTGGCAACTCGTCCTCATAGAAGGTGATTTTATGGATTTCTAAGACTTGTCCCACCATATTGGCAATTTCTCCGCTAGTGATGTTATTCGGCACGTATGCCTTACTCAGTACTTTTAACAGGACATTTTTGTGTGCCTTGGAGTTCTGCAACAATGAGAGGATAGATATCTTCGCTGGTGTTTTGTTTAGCTGGTCAATGACCGAATACTCCTTGGCTTGTATCTTCCTCCAAAGGTCATCTAGCCCTGTTTCATTGATGAGTGGCCGATTGGAAGCTTGTTTGCTAGACTCAGCTAAGTGTTCCGGGATATAGACTCTTCCAGTCCTTGTCATACCCTATGCTGCAATATTTTCTTCGGACCTGACTTTGTCTTTCCTCCTAGCCTCAGCCGTATAATCCCAAGAAATAGCTTTTGTATGGAATGATGGCATTGTGGTCATTGCTACTGAAATTGGTGTGGCTACCTTTACTTCAAATGGGACATGTTCCTTGGGTGGTAAAATTGTGACTTCGAATGGTGCAGGTGCTTTGGCTGATGGTGCTGCCTCAAACTCAAGTGGGATAGACACGTCTACCTCAGTGACCTCGGATGGTTGAATCTGGACCATGATGCGGTTAAGGGTAACTGTTGACTTCTTTGGATCATCGCCTTCTATGATCAACCTGATGGATCCCTCGGGTTCCCAATAATTCTCTATTTCAATCATGTGAACACCCCCGCCCTTGTGATCTGGTAAGAGGTTGTTGCGAATATTCGGAGCGACCTCCTTTGCTATAATGACCTTGTTATCAATTAATGATTGTATCTTGTCCTTTAGAGAGTGGAATTTATCGATGGTGTGTCCCTTCATTCCAGAATGGTATGCATAAGATTTGTTTGGGTTAACACATTGAGAAGGGTTTTCAGGGGTTGAATCAGGGATAGGGGTGACATAACCGGCGGTTTTGAGTCTCTCATATAGCTGATCAATAGGTTTGACAATGGTTGCGTATTGTTTTGGGTGCCTCCGATCAAAGTTAGGTCGGGGCCTAGGAAAGTTTTAGCGTGTGGGGGTTGACTGGTAATGAGATGGTTAGGCATTGTAGGCTTGGTATACATGTGTGGGTTGGGAATATCTGGTCGAGGCAGGCTGATATGTGGGAGGTGGAGGTGATTGGTAAGTTGGTGTTGGGGCTTGGTAGGAGGGTGCTTGGTAATTTGGGACTGACTGATATGTGAGTGGAGATATTGGATAGGTTTGGTATTTGAGAAGGGATTTGGTCCTCTGTGCAACCATCACAGCCCCTATGTCCTTCTTCTTAGATACACCACCAGACTGCAAGGCCTTATTTATGTCTTATAAGGCCTCAAAGTTTGTAATCATGCTGCTTTTTCTACCTTCTTCGATTCGTTCCCCCAGCTTGACGATGTCGGAAAACTTATGATTTTCAATGAACATTAGCCATTCATAATGTTGTGGGTCCTGAGCCCGGACAATGAATTTGTTCATATGTTCCTCCTCTAAGGCAGGTCTGACTTTGGCAGCTTCCGACCGCCAGCGAGTAGCATACTCGTGAAATGTTTTTGTAGGCTTCTTCTTTAGATTTTGAAAGTAGAATACATCCGGCGCATTTTCTGTGTTAAACCTGAACCTGTCCATGAAATCAGAGGCCATACCTACCTAATTTGGCCATTTCTTAGGATCCTGGCTGATGTACCAGGATAGTGCATCTCCTTTAGACTCCTCATGAATAGCTTCATGTGGATCCTTTCATCCTTTCCTACCCCGACCAGCTTGTCGCAGTATGTTCTCAGATGGACCCTCGGATTACCTGTACCGTCAAACATCTCGAACTTGGGAGGTTTGTACCCCTCTGATAGTTCAACATCTGGCTGTATGCAGAGATCTTCATAGTTTAACCCTTAAGCTGGCTGGCTGGTCAATTTCTTAAGCTCTTCTGCCAAATTCCTGATGAGTAGGTCTTTTTCCTCGGACTCAGGGGTGCAAGATATATGTTGGGTGGAGAGTGGCACGGTCTCCACGTAGATGGGGTTGTTGTGGTGGCTAGGTGTGTGGCTGTGGAAGTGGTCATTTGCTGAATTTTATGTTCGGGGACGAGTAATGGATGGTTGTTTGGAGTGTGGCAAGTGTTGCACTGGTTCTTTGTTGGAACAGTGGGATGATTTGGTTGCTTTTGTGGAGGTGTGGGATTTTGGCTGTTGGAGAAGATGGTGTCTGGGGTGCTGAGGGAAAAGGACAGGTTGGCCAGATTCCGAACTAGATCAAGCTTTTCTTGAAACTTCAACAATTTCTGCTTTAGTTGCGACAGATTTTCATTGGGAACCCGAATACCATGGCCATCAATGGCCTCTGATGTTGTGACCTCTTTTCTGACGTCCAAATCTTCCATTTTGCCCTTGTTCTTATTCTTGACAGGACTTAGAAGAGGAGAGTGTGGAGGGCCCTTGGATCTTGTGGAATAAACTGATGTTGCCAAAGTGCACAAACTAACCTTTGGGGAGGGGAATAACAAAATAATAAGGTAACCAAGTTAGTGAGGAAATAAAAAGTATGGCAATATTTAAACACATAATGG
The DNA here is from genome assembly GCA_026770625.1 of Nicotiana glauca. Classification (NCBI taxonomy): domain Eukaryota; kingdom Viridiplantae; phylum Streptophyta; class Magnoliopsida; order Solanales; family Solanaceae; genus Nicotiana; species Nicotiana glauca. The sequence continues at coordinate 16,737 of MU711267.1, read as the reverse complement.
ATGAATATAAAGCGTGTCCTAATTTGGGAGCCTCGTTGTGCCCGAGGTAGGCCTAGCGACAAGTTAATTTGGAGAACTTAGGATTCTAAATGTCTCATTTTATTGATAAAAATAGACAAATCCCAAACTGACACTTAAATAAACAGGAAATGAAAGTCACTAATGGACATCGGCCTTATTACATAAAGTGAAAAGAAAGACTCCTATCTACTTGGTCCCAGAAGGACCTTCCCCAGATTCAGCATCCCTGGCTCCGTCGAACAGCTTTCCCAACTCGAAGTCCCAGTAATAGGTAGGCCCTGGCTAGGTGTCCGCCTTCGGCTCCTTCAGCATTTTGGCAATCTTCGACCCTTTTGAGAAACTTTCTCTCCAACTCCACTATGCCCTGCTCCAAGTATCCCAGTCGCTTGTTGGCATTGACAGCCATGTCCTTCCGTTCCTCAATTAGCTTCTGGTTGGACTCTTGTATTTCGCGGTGCTCGCTTTCACACTCGCGAATCCTTTTGCACAATTGGTTGTATTTGACCTGTGCCTCAGCCCTTTCATCTATAGTTCTGTGACCTTGAGCAAACCCTGGTTGGCTTAAACTATCACGATTGTCTTCCAACCACCCTGAGTTGAAAGAAGCGGAACCAGCATGATACCTGTCTGGCTCGATGGTGTCTCTCCCCATTATGATCTTTCAATGCCACATGTGCTGAGCTTGGCATTTGTAAGGACTATCATCATCCTGGAAGTCAGCTCGAAAATGACACATCTTGTTGAACCTGGGTATAGCCTGTCTTCTATCGGCTTGTCTCATAACTCGTAGAGGGACGTAAGGATATGTTCCTCTCAGACCAATCAGTATCAGAAAAAGGTGCATTTCTAGATCGGGTGCTGAATTTTTCGGTCGAAAACCGCTTGAACATCCACTGGACCTGTTCTTCGATTAGGTTATCAAATAGCTCTACCCATCCTTTGGCATCTTCTGGCTGAGCGAACATGTTGGGAATGTAATTTATTCGCTTTGGATGATAGAAAGCGATGTGGTCATCCCAGTCTCTTCGCTGAATCTCTTGTCGGTATTCACCCATTTGGAGATGCTCCATAAGCCAGAGTTGAAGTAGCAAATTGCAGCCCTCCAAGTGTTTCACTCCTTATTGACACTTCTCCAAGGCATGGTATATGTCAGCAATTATCATGGGCACAATGCTGAATGGTTTCCCGCCAATCCCTTCCATAAGGGTTTTAGTTACCATGGCTAGCCTGGTGTGGATCCTTGTTTTCTTTGTTGGAAACATGATCAACCCCAGGAAACAAAACATGAATATAAAGACCCTTCAGTGTATGTGCCCCAAGGATGTGATGGCAAGCTCGTCAGGGTAGGTACGGTAGGATTTGCTGTGACCGTACCTTTCGTATAAATAGTCAAAAGGAATGTAGGATTCCTTCATACATGTCAACTTTGGATTCTTCTTTAGACCCATCATTTTGAGGAAACCCCTACCTTTACGGTGCTCAGGCATCAGCAGCCCTGGAGTTTCCTAGACTAGACCGGCTAATCCTGCTATCTCCTCTAACAAGGGTGTTAGTTCAATGTCCCCAAAATGGAATACAACCTTTTCACAGTCCCAGAATAGTGTAGCAACCTCTATGATCTTGTTGTTGGGTTGGATTTCCAAAAGGGATGGTAAATTTCCCAGATATTTCCGGACGAGAGTTTGATCACTGGAGTGAAGATCCTTCCACCAGCTTAGCAACCTTGGATGGATATTGGTAACCATGCCGAATCTAGGGACTTCGTGCCTCATATTTCTGCAAGGCAAATAGGGTTAGGCCCTTATCCCCACCAGACTCGACTATTAAATACCAACAATTAGCATGATGCATTTTAGTTCTACAAATAAATGCACAGAACGTGGTGATGTCCGTTTGGGTTTAGGGAAACCCAGTGGACTTTGGACAAGGCTATCTTAAAGGGTCATTATGTGGACAATATAACTGACCCAACTAGGTTTGACCATGATGCATGCACAGTTTAGACAGAAAAAAGTTTCTATGAGGTTTTAGACTGGTACCCTTGAGCGGACAAATCAAAGGGTAAAGGCATGGAACTGTCGACTACACCGTTGATCGACTGATTTTATTGCAAATACGCCTTTCCAAATTTAGCGGGTAATAATATAGGAAGAGCGCAACCACTCATTATAAGAGTTACTATGGTATTTGTTTGGCACGAGTGGAATATGATGTTGAGGATGATTATGCAATAATTAAAAAGCATGTTGTCACGTATTTGCATGTTTAAAAAAGTAGTAAATACAATAGTTTATAACAGTAAAGTAGCAATAAAGAAAAGAAAATAAGAAAATAAGTCAATTTTGCTTTGTAAAAGAAATTAAATACTTAAAGGAATTTAAACAGGTAATTGCTTATGAATGGAAAGTACAAATTCACAAGTACAATCTGAAATGGTAAAAGCATAATATCCCCAGCAGAGTCGTCATGCTGTCGCACCCCTCTTTTTTCCCTCATCGCGTCGGGAGAATCGAGTTTATGACATTTTGGGTATAAGACAACTCGTTCCTTTTAGGAACTGAGTTTTGCATTTGAAGAGTCGTCACCTAATAATTTATGGTGCATTAGGACACCTATAAGGTTTATTTCTAAGTTTGCTTGCTAACCAAAGATAGGGTAAGGGCTTGAAATTAACCTAAGGGGAAGGTGTTAGGCACCCCTCAAGATCCACTAGCATGGTTCCCGGCCAGATAGTTCTTTATGAATTTGGGGTGCAATTAACATGTAAACAGATAAGGCTCAAATAAGAGGGGATTTTAATACACAATGATTTGAGAGGAAACAACGTTTGAAAGAGCAATTAAAATGCTGATTTTGAAAAGAAGGAGTTATAATGCTTTGAAAAAGAAAAGGCAATAAAGGCAGGGGGTTCTACGTTTATTTGTAATATGGATCAAATCAATGCAACACCCGGTAATCACTCCTCAAAAGAGGGTCTACACGTGATATTAGCGCACCGGTCATCATATCCATATATACATTTTCCCACCCCGTTTAAGGTACTAAAGCGTGAATTGGTCACGACCACTATTGCATGCTATTACCCGCCCCATTCCTATCAGTCCCCGAGGCACTTAGGACTACTATTCCTAAAGGGAGGGATATTGGCTGACTTAGAGTTTCAAAGATGAAAAATATAAGGCGGCATACAAAAACACATAAAAACTTCACATTTAAGGGAGAGCACATAAACACTGAAGGCTCAAATATACCTCCTCAAACAAAGTAATTCAATAGCATGGCTCAAACAAAAAGTAAAGTCTGACTCTAGAAAATACTTGAGGGAAGGAGATCATTGCTGCTGCAGCAGGCCTGGCCTATTACATGACTCAGTTAGGAAACATGAATCAGGTCTGCCTGCCGGTTGTAGTAATTAACAATTAACAAAGGCGAGTTCAGTTTTTTCATTATTATTACCTAAGGCTTGCCTAAGTGTTTAGGGGAACTCTTAGGAACATGGCATCTGTTACTGATTTTGAATGTGGCAAAGTAGTAACAATCCAAACGAATGGTTTGAAAACCTATAGGCATGCTTCCTAAATCGTGTTAACAAGAAGAGATTAAGTTACTTACAACACTAATTCAGAGTAGACGAATTTAAAATTAGACTAGTTTCAGTTTCTGCATATGAGAGTATCTGTTGTTGCTGATTTTTATCCCTATGAACATGATATCTACGATTACTGATTCTAAACCTTTATAGACATAACATCTAACTGCTGATATTAAATCTATGGACAGGCTGTCTAAATGAGTGAATTTAAACCCTATAGGCATGATATCTAAATGAATGGTGTTGAACCCTATAGGCATGATACCTAAATGAATGGTGTTAAACCCTATAGGCATAATATCTAGTAGACATTGGAAACATGCAGGTTTTTACTTGGGAATTTCTATAGCATGATTTCTATACATTATACTGATTTTAACGTGATGCTAGATTATAACCAATCGGGCCCTAAAACATGGTATCTAAATGGTAACAAACATGCAGAATTTTAGCTAATTCCTATAGGCAGGTTATCTAGATGTGAGGTTGAACAAACAAGATTTAATGTAAGTCCTATATACATGGTTTCTAAATGCAATTTGAATATGCAGAATTAAAAGTAGTCCTATAGACATGTTTTCTACCCTTGAACATGCAAAATTACCCAACCCTTTTCACTAGCCATCCCCGAGTGTTTATTACAAATTTATTACAAACCAGAACTACTAGATTACATCAAAAATACATAAAAATACAACCAGAGGAAGCTTGATTCTTGGGTTCCTCCCTAAGCTATGGAATAAACTGCCTTAAGATACCATTGCTTCAAAGCCTTTCTCAGACTTGAGTGTGTCAAAGTTCCCTAAGGGTTTCAAAGGACCCCGGGCAGTGCTCACACCCAAGTTGCACACCGGATAGAGATGAGTGCAGTGTGGAAGGGCCAGCCCTTATGTGTCCAAGTTTAGAGGGAGTTCATGGATCCCAAAGCAGGGCTCACACAAGAGGGGTAAAACCTAAGTCTAAGAGTAGAGTGGAATTGCAGGAGTAGAAAGTTGTTTAAAACTGGATTAAGAGCAGTAGGGGATAAGAGTAGTTTGAAAAACAGCAGCTAAAATCATGCAGTATCAGCAAGTGCACAAAGGGGCAGGGGTGTGGGAATACATTGCAAATGGCATATGACCCTGAAAGAGATCAAGTCTGGACATGCACAGCAATAAGTGAAGCTGACATGCCCATAAACCAGCCAAAACACACAGCATGTAGAGGTTATGATTCCAGGGAATCAGGTTTGGGTCATGCACAGCAATGTCCAATATTGTCATGCCCCAAACCAACCAAAGATACCAAACACATAGGGGATGTGGGGTTTGGGATTCATAAATGATTGATAGAGTTCATACATAAAGGAGACATAAATTCATAAAAAAGAAAAGGGGGCAGATTATAACATGCTTAGGGATGAAACTCGATTAGACACAAGCAGGGAACATGAAAGAGTGCAGAAAATACTAAATAAATATGTTTTTTGTTGATGCTGAAGATTAATCAGAACATACCAGTAAAGAAGCAAAATGCAGATAGAAAGTAAGCAAATTTCCCACAGCTTAGCCTTGGCTTTTAGCCGACTAGGTAAGGTAGCAAACAAGTAATAACATACCCAAGAGAGAAAGAGGGTTTTTAGAGTGAAGTGTGTGTTATGAACTCTAGTAGTTCGTGTATGAAAGAAGAGAAGTACAGGGTATTTATAGCTTTTTGAAAACGAGTAAAAGAGAAGTAATAAGCTACAAACATGGAAACAATCGCAATTCAGAATCAATTATACAAGTGATTGCCTTTATTTAAGGGATCACTTGCTTAATGGGTAATGACATGTTCATAATAAAGAAAGAAATCAATTTATAAACAAACTGATAGTTGCTATAAAAGAATTAGTAAAACAACAGAGTAAGTAATCAAGTCTAAGTACAGGAATATATTTATTTTGGGAAGGGATTCATAGTAAGGCAAAAAAAGGGAAAGAATCAAGTAAACTTAACAGACGAGTGAAATCAGAGTATCACAAAAGAAGGGTTTGAAATCAGTCACAAAATTGAAGATCAACCAAAGAGAGAACCTCAATATATAAATAGAATGCACAAATACTAGACATACGAGGCCACACCTATTGGCAAAAGGAACTAGCATGCAATAGTAGCTCAAAGTTTAGTAGCTAGAAAACATTCAAGACATATTAGCCAAATAGGTCAAGTCATCTGGAGTCAATAGCGAAGAAAAATAGAGTATCAGAAGCATGTGAAGGTAGCATATGAAGAAAACCCTTTTGAAAAAATTAGGGTTTCAAGCATAGTCAAGTTTTAAAGATGATAGAAACCCAGAATCAAAGGAATCACATAAATGAAGAGGAAATTCTGAAACAAAGAGCTTCAAATCGAGACAAGCACTTAAATGAATGGTTTCAGACCCAAGGACATAGGGTTTTTTTAACAATAGCAGTGTGTAAAAGAGGATAAACAAATAAATCAAACTAACTCAAGCATTCGCCTAATCAAACAGCCAAAAGAAATTAGGTCTTTTATCATACAAACTCAGATAGAAGAGTAATACGAGCAAACATTGCAAAACATGTCAAAAATCAGAGAAAATATTTGAAATAACTTAACAGAAAAACCTAATCGGAAAAGATACAGAGTTTTGAAAGCAAAGTTTTAAAGAAACTTCGAGAAAATGCTTAGAAGTTCAAAGCAAGAATAGGTCTGAAACAGGTCTGAAGGAAATCGAAAGAACCTTAGAAATTAGGGTTTCAGAAGAACCCAAAAGCAACGAGAAGGCCTTGAAAGCTATCAATCTAACCAGGAGAGTCAAAGATCTGACTCGAATGGCCATAGTTGGCCGGAGAAAAGCCACAGATGACCGGAGAAGGGCCATGAGCTAAAATCGAACGAAGTCTGGACCAGAGTTCTTCATAGTCTGGCCTTGAAACCATAAGGACAAACACAAAGAAGCCATGGAAGGCCGGCACAGGTCTCCGATGACCTTGAAAGGCCATAGGTTAGGGCGGATAAGGGTGGCGGTGACTAGGGTTTTAGGGTATTGTAGAGAGCATTTGGGCGAGGAGGGGTTTCACGGGCGGCGTATTGTGAGGAATAAAAAGGGTTGGGGGGGTCTTTGAGTTTAATTAGGAAAGGGTGATTATTGGTTGTTGATCTGAATGATCAACGGCCTGGATTAGATGGATAAGTGGGTGGTTTAATGGAATAGGGTTTGGGCCGGTTCAATTGAAATTGGGTCGGGGTTCAAATTGGGCTATAATTGAAAGGTAATTGGGCTAGGTTTTAAATAACCAATTTTCTCCATTTGTTTTATAAAAAATAGCAAATTAAATTCTGAAAACAAATTAAGAGTACTAAAATGGTTTATAACATATAGTCATCAAATTAAAAAAACTAGACTTAATTTTTTATAAATATACACGTGATTAGATCTTAAAAAGGGTAATATTATAATTATATGTAATTTAGATTTTAAAATACCAAATAAATTTGTAAAAATATGTAAAACTTATCTCAACTATATTTTAGTATAAATATGAGAATCCAATAAATGAATCACCAAAAAATGATAATTTGGTAATTATTATTGGTCTTTTATGAATAAAATAGGGAAATAAATTGGTTAGAAAATCTTTAAAAATTAAGAAAAAATAATAGGCTATTTGGATATGCCTATATATGCATACATATTCTATTTGAAGGTAATCTGCATATTAAAAAATACATAGGGAAAAATTGGGTATCGACAACAACCCTATCTAGAAATTTAGCTACTCATAGAGAAAATTGAAAAGACTAAAGAAGAAACTAAGATAAAATTCATAATAGATGATTAATGGAAGAAAATAAAATATTAAACTGTTAAACTATTATAAAGTTACCCAAAGCAGTAAAGGAAAAACAGCTATCTATTCTAAGATGTTCAAACCTAACCTAAAAATGACAAAAAGACCTATTTATACCTAGCTAAAATTATCAGACAAAATTGCCCCTACGGAGGTTGTGCGGCCGCACAATTTTGTGTGTGGTCCACACTTTGAAGCTAACTTGACAGGGTGGCCTTCTGCAGCCGCAAAAATTTAGGGTGTGGCCGCATCTCTTCTGATTGTACGGACTGTACATTTCTGAGTGCGACCGCACTCTTAATCTAGGTTGGAACTTGGCACTTTCTGCGGACCGCACATTTATGAGTGCGGCCGCCCTTTTGAATTCTATGGCCGCACAATATTAGTGCGGTCCGTACCTCCCCAAAACATAGCTCTTTGATTCTTGTCTTCTGCGGACGCACAATAATTGTGCGGTCCGCACTTTATGAATGGACCTGTTAGTGGCTCTTCAGAGTTTTGCAACCGCACGCAGTATTGTGTGATCCACACTTTGGTCCTTTTTGTCTTGTTTTGGTTCTTGTCCAATTTTACTCCTTTTTGAGTTGATTTTTATTTCTTTGGCTCGTTTCCCAATATTCCTACAAGAAAGCACATTTCATTAGTTGTCAGGAATACCTTTAAGCAATTTTCAGCTAGAACGTAAGTAAAAGAGTTCAAATAAGCAGATTAAGACTCACGCTACTCATACTCCGAAGCAGATGGCTCCCAGTTTTAGACTCCAACATCCCAGCCAGTTGTGGTAGTACAGCCGGTTGTTACGGCACTTGTCGGTGATGGACTAGCTATGCCTTTTGAGGCTTTATAGAGGTTGGATGGGTTTACCAAGCTCTTTCTAGTTCACTTCAGTGGTACATCTTCAGAGGACCCCCAGAATTATCTTGACAGCTATCATGAGGTGCTATGGAACATGGGTATAGTGGAGACCAATGGGGTCGATTTTGCTACATTCCATTTGTCGGGTTCTGCTAATAAATGGTGGAAGGATTATGTGATGACCAGGTCAGCTGGGTCACCTGCTCTAACTTGGGACCAGTTCTCTCATATATTTCTTGAGAAGTTCCTTCCTTTCACATTGAGAGAGGATAATCAATGGCAGTTCGAGCGTCTGCAGCAGGGCTCTATATCTATCATTTAGTACGAGACCCGATTTGTGGATTTGGCCCGTCATGTTAATCTTCTGCTTTGTACCGAGAGAGAGAGGGTGAGGAAGTTTATTGAGGGACTTGCCTAGCCTATCAAGTTGCAGATGGCCAAAGAGATTGGGAGTGAGATTTCCTTTCAGACGATCGCCAATATTTCCAGGTGAGTCGAGATGGTTCTAGGTCAGGGGAGTGGTTAAGTGTCTAACAAGAGTCCTCATTAATCTGGTGGATTTAGTGGAGCCTCATCTGGAGACCGGGGTACTTTTGGTAGAGTCTATCCTCCCAAGCCGTTTCATTCAGCACTCCAGGCATCCCACGGTGCTTCAGGTGGTCGTGGCTCTCATATGTCTTATTCCGATATGCTAGCCTACAATGTACCACCAGCTCCTATTAATGCACCTCCACTCTCCAGAGTTTTCAGGGTGGTTACTCAGGCCGAAAAGGTCAATTTCAGGGCCAGCCGCCACAGCAGCTGAGGTCTTGTTATACTTGTGGTGATCCGAGGCACATTGCTAGATTTTACCCTCAAGCATCGAGCAGTTCTCAGCATCAGGGTTCTCATTTCATGGTTCCGGCACCAGGTGCTTCATCGCCTTCTCAACCTAGCTAGGGGTATTGCTCAGGTAGCTAGAGGTGGAGGTCAGGCTATTAGAGGTGGAGGCCAGCCAGCCAGGGCCCGTCCTCAAGATGTAGTTCAGAGTGATGGGGCCCAGCCCCGATGCTATGCCTTTCCATCCAGTCCTGAGACTGAGTCATCTGATGCAGTTATCACAGGTACAGTTTCACTCTGCAGTAGAGATACCTAAGTTCTATTTGATTTGGGTTCTACTTATTCCTACGCGTCATTCTATTTTGCTTCATATTTGGTTGTTCCTCGTGATTCTTTGAGTGATCATGTGTATGTGTCCACCCCTGTGGGAGATGTTATCGTTGTAGATAGTGTTTATTGTTCGTGTGTGGTGACCATTGGGAGTCTTGAGATTCGTGTATATCTCGTACTTCTCAACATGGTCAATTTTGATGCCATTTTGGGTATGGATTGGTTGTCACCTTATCATGCTATATTGGATTGTCATACCAAGACGATGACCTTAGCCTTATCGGGGTTCCCTTGATTAAAGTGGAGAAGGACTCCTGGCCATTCTACCAGCAGGGTTATCTCTTATGTGAAGGCTCGACATATGGTTGAGAAGAGGTGTCTAGCTTATTTGGCTTATGTCCGCGATTCTAGTATGGAGGTTCCTTCCATGGATTTAGTACCAATCGCTCGTGAGTTTCTAGAGATGTTTCCTGCAAACCTGTCGGGTATACGAACCGATAGAGATATCAACTTCTGTATTTATGTGGCTTCGGGAACTCAGCCTATTTCTATTCCACCATACCATATGTTGGTGTTGCCCACAGGTTCAGGGCCTTATACAGTATATTGTGATGCATCTCATATTGGACTTGGTGCGGTATTGATGTAGGATAGTAGGGTGATTGCATATGCATCACGGCAGATAAAGGTTCACGAGAAGAATTACCATGTTCATGACTTAGAGCTGGCAGCCATTTTTCATGCACTAAAGATTTAGAGGCACTACCTTTACAGTGTGTCGTACGAGGTATTCACGAATCATCAGAGTTTACAGTACTTGTTTAAACAAAAGGAGCTCAATTTGAGGCAGATGAGGTGGTTAGAGTTATTGAAAGACTACAATATCACCATCTTATATCATCTCGGGAAGGCCAATATGGTGGCTGATGCTTTGAGTAGGAAGTCAGTGAGTATGGGTAGTCTTGCGTACATTCCGGTCGGTGAGAGACTGCTTGCATTAGATGTTCAGGCTTTGGCCAATCAATTCATGAGGTTGGATGTTTCTGAGCCCAGTCATGTTCTAGCTTGTACGATCGCTCGGTCTTTATTGTTTGAGCGCATCAGGGAGCGGAAGTATGATGACCCTTATTTGTTTGTCCTTGGGGACACGGTGCGGCATAGTGATGCCAAACATGTTATAGTTGGAGATGATGGAGTTTTGAGGATGTAGGGTCGTGTTTGTGTACCTAGTGTGGATGGACTTCGTGAGTTGATTCTAGAGGAGGTCCACAGTTTTCGGTATTCTATTCATTCGGGCACCGCCAAGATGTATCAGGACTTGAACCAACATCATTGGTGGAGGAGAATGAAGAAGTATGTAGTTTCATATGTATCTTAGTGTCTAAATTGTCAGTAAGTAAAGTACGAGCATCAGAGACCTAGTGGTTTGCTTCAGAAGATAGAGATTCCTGAGTGGAAGTGGGAGCGTATCACTATAAATTTCATTGTTGGACTCCCACGAACTCAGAGGAAGTTCGATGCAGTTTGGGTTATTGTGGATAGGCTGACCAAGTTAGCACATTTCATTCCTGTGGCAGTTACCTATTCTTCAGAGCGGCTGGCAGAGATTTATCTGCGAGATCGTCCATCTTCCCGGTGTGCCCGTGTATATCATTTCAAATCAAGGTACGCAGTTTACCTCTCATTTTTAGAGGGCAGTACAGCGTGAGCATGCAGGTTGATTTGAGCACAACATTTCATTCTCAGACGGACGGGCAATCCGAGCGCACAATTCAGATATCAGGGGATATTCTCCACGCTTGTGTTGTAGACTTTGAAGGCTCTTGGGATCAGTTCTTGCCACTTGTGGAGTTTGCCTACAACAACAGCTATCAGTCAAGCAACCAGATGGCTCCCTACTAGACATTATATGGTAGACGGTGTCGATCGTCGGTTGGATGGTTTGAACCAGGGGAGGCTCGATTAGTGGGTACAGATTTGGTACAGGATGTCACACCTCCTTTTTCTTTTACTACTTATGTACCGCTTATTAATACTACACCCCGGGAAGGGATATAATAATAAGGGAAGGAGTTTTTCCAATTAAAGGACAGTCGGAACGAGATTTATTTATTAAATTTCAGAGTCGCCACTTGGGAAAATAATGGTGTCCCAAGTCACCGGTTTAATCCCGAACCGAGGAAATTATGACTCTGTTACAGTCTGCGAATCAGAAATCCGGATAAGGAATTCT